>JANTCA010004407.1:0-10240 GCA_024741275.1 Chironex yamaguchii
GATAGATAGATAGATAGATAGATAGATAGATAGATAGATAGATAGATAGATAGATAGATAGATAGATAGATCGATAGTTAGATAGATAGATAGATAGATAGATAGTTAGTTAGATAGTTATAGATATATCTGTTTGAAATCTTTATTTATACTTTTGATTATCCAGAACCAGAGCAGCTAGAAGACGGCTCAGGAAGGATACATAATATTTCACCAGATTGATGGGCAGACAGGATGGCTTCCAGGGCAATTTGAAAGTGTTTGACAAATTTTCGGACAGTTTGACATCAGAGTTTTTCAGTACACTTGCCGAAAACATCTTGGATGTTCCGGAATTGTTGACAATTACTTGTTGTTGAATTTTCAAATACTGCCAGGTGTGCTTTTGTTAAAGGCAGGCCACGATATGGTGATGGAACCACCCATTTGCTCTTCGTTCAAGTATCCGTGGAACTTATGACCCAAGTCAAATAGGTGATTATTCCTTAGGTTCAAAAATTAAGACAATTGTTGAGCACATCATATTTAAATGGTAGTTTACTGAATGAACAGCCGTGTTGAGATCACACATTAGCCCTTCTTACACTTGTTGGCTGTCGGAGAGAAATGCTATTAATTCCCAATTAGTCCTTTAATTCTAATTTTTAATAGCTACATAAGTCCGTATTTTATCAACCCGTATCAACTTGGTGCTAAGATAAAGGAATAGTCTGAACCATGTATTTTAATGTCTTTGTTGGCTCTTCTTTGACAAAAGGACATATTGCTCAGTCGCGCACAATTATTTCTATACACGAAGTCAATTCTCTGGAACGAAGTGCTATCTTTCCGGAGCAGCGCACCCTTAGTCTTGCGGTATCGTATTTGGGTCTTAATAATACGCATATAGTGGCCCTTGGCTCTTACTGTAAGGGCTTGAACTCCGGTAGGCAGAACAGTTGCTCCCTCGATCGACGAATAGCTTAATAGTTCTGCTCAGTTGCCGCCAACCCACCCACCACGACGACCTTATGTTTACACAGTACTTTTGCCCTTTTAAGACCAAGGACAGGGTAATGACAACCGGGATCATATTGACCCGGTCGCTTATTGCGATGCTGAGAGAGCGATAGGAACAGAATTGCAAAATTTTAAAAAGTGTAATGTACCCAATGGGGTATCGCTTGTGGTTAGCACCAAGGTGATTCAGGTTGGTAACTTTAATGATTTACGTACTAATCTTAATGCATCTTACTGGATCGAAAATTGCACTTAATACCAAATGTTGTGTGATGCCGGGTGTTGTTATTGAGCAGTTATGAATGTGTAACTTGTTTCTTCGCATTGTCATTGTGCTAACAAGATAAGCAGTTAGCTTTATCAACTTGAAGGAAATGGCAATTGGCAGAGATCATGTATAATGAAGGCGATTAATGACTCGTTTGTTAATTGTACGTCTTTTGCAGCTCTTCTTTTGGCAATTATATTCTTTTGAGCGGCTGTTCTTTTTTTCCTTCTGTGTCCTCGCTTCCTTTCCTTGACTTCCCCCTTGTCTCTCTTTGCTGTCTTCATTTCCAGTGCTTCATTTTTCGTACTTTCATTCTGCGCTTCGTCATTTTTCTTTCCTTGATTCTCTTTCTATCCTCTTTTTCAATTCACTTTTCGCTTTTCTCTGATGGTTCTTGTTTTTCTTTGGTGCATCTCTTCCCGCCGTTTCAATCTTGTGCGTCATTTCTCGCGCCTTGTTTTGGTGCTTCTCGTTTTGCACCCATCCTTTGATGCTTCTTCCCTGCTTTTTATTTTCCTGTGCATCTTTTGTCGCTCTTAATTTTTCTCAGTTTGCACTTGTGCTGTGGTACTTTTTCCCGCTGTTCTGTCTCGTGCGTCTGTTCTCGCACTTCATTTTTCGCGTTTCAGATGGACATCATTTCGAACTTGTCCCCTGGTACTACTATTCCCGCTGACCCTTTCCTGTGCATCTCTTCTCGGTGCTTAACTTTCCCTGTTTTTTTCAGTAAGATGTTACGACAGCCATGCCCCCGTGCTGTCCTACCGACCAATCTTGAACAGGACCTATGATGTTTTTTATCAGTCTCCTTTTACTGATATTTCTGCGTTCCACCGTGTTGGCTGTCGCAGATTGCATTTTGTAAATCAACGAAAGGCTTTGTCACGCTGACACCGGAATACAGACAGATGCATCGTTAGATATCCCATGATATCCCAGATTAATTTCTGTGTGGTAGCTGGTGTATGGTGCTCGTCTACAACTTTGCTACTGTTGATATTGCTTTCTTCTGGACTTAAATCTGCCTTCTTTCCTTTTAATGGCTGCTATACAGAAACCTCCATTAGATGTGTTATGATGTGAGACGAGCTAAGTCAATTTTTTGTGCTGTATTGGTCATGACTACTATAAACCCTAAATCGTCTGCCACACACTGGAAGCTCAATAGTTCAAATGTTACTAATGCCTTTCGTAGAAATGGGACAAAATCCTAAAAAGTTACTGCCTCCAGTGATATTTAAAACTCAAGAAATGCAAACGAGGGCAAGGAGTGAAGTTGAAAGATCAATACTTAGCAGTTTGCAATAGTCTAGCTGGTACTCATGTCTAAAGGCATATCTTAGACTGTCTGAGAGCATTGAAATTGTAGTGACCCAATCGGCAAATCATAATGTCCCAAAATTCACCTCTGAGAAACAACGACGCATTAGTTTAGTTGTCCGAGTATTCTGCCCACATGGCAGAAGGTCGTTTACGTCCGATCCCCAACCTTGATGTATACATATTTTTCTCTGAGTTTTCCTGAGTTTTAATAGCTTAATTCTCATTTCCACAAAACTCATGGCATGTAATTCATAAGCCATAAAAATTGTAACAGTGATCCCGAGGTCACTGCCAAATCAAGGACAAGGGTAAGCAAGGACACATACAGCAGTTATAATGCTGAAGAGAGGCTGAAGGTGTCGCAAAGCTTAGGAATTGTGTAAGAGACGGTTACGTTAAGACTGAATCTTGTCAAGACGAGCAGTTCCCCGGAAATTAAGGGCAGAGGGCAGCAGATAGACGAATTACTAGTTTTAATGAGAATACAAAAATGCGGAATTTGTGTGGGGTTCCAGATACTATAATTATTCAATGAAGCGCACCTATCACACATTTCTCCAGATACTAGAATTATTCAATGCAGTGCACATATTACACATTTCTCCTTAAAAGTACAGAACATAACAGCTCTCGTAGGAAAAAGAGCACCCACCCTCCAAAAATGTCCCTTGTAAATATTGTAATGGAAAATATAAAGCTATGATACCTGTTAAAAGTATAACTAGTTAACAGTGACAAATTTTCATGCGTGCTAGAACGTGTCCCAGGAGGAACTGCTAAACCATCTGAACATCACCTCATCCCCTGGAGTACCGGGAGAGAAATATATCGGGTGACTGGAAATCAATAACAAAACAGGTTCCAATAAAACTGGAAAAGAAAGAGAAAAAAGGATGGGATTTGATTTATTCGCCCAAACTTAGTCTACAAGTGTGATAGTGTGTCGATTTGAAACTTCCCAAATTGGCATCAATCCACTTCACAATAAGTAACAAATTACCACGCAGAAATAAGGGACATTTCTGAACAGAAATATGTCAGCAGCATTGAGTTGTGAGACAAAGAGAGGGAATTGGTGGTTAAACTTGAACTGTTTTTTGAGCTATATATATATTGAAAACAGGGGAGATTAGGTGTTAAATAGAACGAGTCAGATAATCCAACCTTGATGAACACCAGTATTGACTTGCTATAATGCAGAACGCTGGATGCATTGAATGTGCTTTACAGTGAATGCTAAAGGAGCATAAAAGGGCACTTCATTGCAAGATCATTACGTTCTTTATCAGCCAAGTTTAGTCCAAAAATGCATACACCAGCATTTCTTTGCTTGTACTACAGTAATAATTCAGTGGCAGATTGCTACCTTGTCATTCGGACGGTTTTTGGCACGAATCCACGCCCAGATCATACTAACACTTTTAAAATGGTCTATGTTTAGCACCCACCAGCAAGACCCCTACTGTAGTATTCGTTGTGCTTGTAGATTGGCGCCACTCACTGCACAAAATCGTGTTGGAAGGAACTTTGACCTTTTTTATCATTTTTCTCTTAGAGTATTCTCTTAGTTTTTTCCCCAAGTACTTGGCATGTATGGAGGTAATTCCTGTTCAACTTTCTATATTGGGTCAGAAAATAACACATTTTATGAGTTATGAATTTCAGAGTCAGTCTATCTTACTACTTTGGAGCTGTTTAGCATTCCAAAGTTACATATGACCTCTGTATGGAACTGATTCTGCAGGCTGCAAACATCTTGCCATCCACCTTTTTACTGTAAGTGGGAAAAGTATATGCTAGTGAAACTATATCCCCGTTCACTTCCGTGGACGAAGGATAAAATATTATATTATCTGAGTAGTGAATGATACCTAATACTTTATACCACTACAAGAATCATGCCTTCTTCGAAAACTATTGGTGTTTGCACTTGATGGTGAGGGGGAGGGCGGGGAGCAGCTACTGAACAACTACCCAAAAATGGAGCATAGTTATGGGGGTGTTATTTGAAAGCTCTCAACACCAAAATATATGTGAGTTAGTGCCATTTCTAACTGACAAGGTGTTAAGTGTGCAAAGGGTAAATCGTATTTCCCTTACTAATGATTTGAGGAAGGTAGGTTGTAAAGTGGATTTGCCTGGCAGGCACAGATGTTGAGTCATCACTGCCCTGTGATAAGATTTCGTAACCTCGTTTCCCTGTGGATATTGATCACTTTTGAATGTTTATGATCGACTTTCCATTTTGTGTCCATCCTTACAACTGCCATTGAGAACAGGAAAACGCACAAAAAACTGCGGAAATTCGCCCACTGAGAGGTAAGCAGCACTTCAACTAGTCTTATTTTGTTCACTTTATGCGTATCAGTGTATGTTTTTGGTACGTACAGTGATCGGGCCGCGGAACTTGCTATACCGAGCTGTATTCATCTATACGTCACTCTTTATTATAACTGAATTGCAGAACAAGAATTACAAGGAAACAGCCCTGTCCTTCACTTGAGAGCTCTAAGCATTTAATTTATACTAAAGACACAACAGTTCTTTAAAGATATTACTACCGTACAGTGGCAAATACTTGTACAAATTCCAGATCGCATCGTGTTAGAATTATGGAGGTTAGCTACTCGAATGAAAAGGTGGTTTATGAACTTTATGTGGAGGGAGGAACAACCCACTGTTCATTTTTGTGAGTGCAAACTAGCAATGTCGCAAAATATGATACTTTTAAGGAAAACTCAGGAAGCATACTGTTTCTGTTATTAAAGGAGAAGTTTATTAAGGCGTGAAAGATAAGCTCGGTTATCTTACTTGCTCTACTTGCAGCTATGTAATACAAGCATAAGCATGTATCATTGCATGAGTTGTACTCAGAATGTAACGAAGGGGGAAGAAATTTACGAAAATGTGATGGTTTTTAGCGTCAACACTAAAAACCAACGTTCGCTATGCTTTTCAGATATATCTATTTATTGGAACAGCATTCATTGATTTATGGTAATATGGCCTGTGCCTAATCTAAGTATGTAGATATCGTGAAAGACTTGCACAGTGATATGCCCAAATGTTACTGTAACAGCAGCGTAACTCTCTCTATATAAATGCCCGGTCTTAGTTTTTCAGCAGCCCAGTTTTTCAGGAGTGTCAATGTTGTTTCCCTTGAAGATAGCTTACTAAGCTCATGAACAACTTCTTGACTTATCTTGGTTACATGCCAGGCTGGAGACATTGATGCTGAAGGATTCATGGATTATTCGACAGGGCATGGATCAATATTGTGACACTGGTATTGCCCATTGGTATTGGTCAAGGACATTTAGCTGGAAGAAGTAAGCTGCAGGTCTGGTCTACCAACCTTTTCCCAGATATCTTTGGAGCAAAAGCTACCCTGGGATCCTTAGCCAATGTCAAACACCACAGGCTGACCATTTTTCTGCAGGTCACTAGCTTCTGTTGACATAATTGCCAAAACCATCCAGTATGGTCCTATGCCAGTCATGATGTTGGTCTTTTAAAGCGATCCTCCTTTTTTGTTGTAGTAATGACGCATAGCCCTGTACCAACCACTCATCACATCGGTTACTGGTTCTGCAACACCTTCCACAAGGTTTCTTTGGGCTCTGCTGTGAGTTCATCATTCAATATTGCATCTTCAAGCCTCTCACATTAGGTGCATGATTACACATGTGCTCCTTGGCACACACCTGAAGGAATGTGTTTTTAACAGTCTCTTCACTCTAGGTCCTCATACTACATGTCTATATGTAAAGTATAAATCATGTGTGCCCTTGAAAAGTCACTCAGCTGTAAACAGCCTTATGGCAAGGTTTGCATCTGGTCTTTACTTCTCACTGTGGACACCTTTTCAGCTAATGAAACCTTAAGTCTGTGTGCCATTTCCTTGGCAGTTTTGCAGCTTCCTTGATTTTGTTGGTCATCTGAAGTGGCATCTGACCATCAATTTTATCATGAAGGACCAATGTTCTCTGGTCACACCTATTATTTAAGCTCCAAGGCAAAGAGGCTCTTGCCAACTTGAAATGGTTGAGGCTAAGTATTAATACTGTTGCCTTTCAGGATTTAAATGATGGTAGCTACTTCCTGTTTTTGGAATTTATAAGGGTATGACAAAGAGATGCTTGATTTATTTTGATATCTTTACATTGACAAAATGAGACAAAATGTGTAACCTTAAACATCTTAAAATGTTTTAACACTCATAGGTGAGAATTAATACTCTAGAATTGAAAAAGGTAGTTATTGTGGTTGATCACACAAGCTTTGAACTAGGATCTTAAAGTGAGAACGTGGTGCTTTCTGGGATAAAAAGAGCAACAGAAAGCACTGAGAGATTTTTAACCCTTCATCTCAATTGCTCACCTACATCATTCATTGTCAGTATAATGACATGCTTACTTACAAGCCCAATTAAAATACACTGATCATCTTTTATGGTTATATTGTATCTCATTTCTATATGTAAGGTCATCTTTCTTTATTTTTAGAAAAATGAGTGCAGATAATAATCGTAAAGTTCGTCATACAGATGTTGATACTGGTCTGCCATTGGATGATGATTCAGATGATCAAGATGATGAGGTAAAAAGCTTCAATTATACTTCTGAATGACCAACCATTGGTTTTTGATTGTCAATAATCAATTTGTTATTAGGAATGAGGCTTCTACATTTATTATTGGAGGCTCACAGCATAAATTATATATGATCCTAGTAATGAGACCCAAGTTCATCAACTTGATGTGACTACACATGATTACTCATGCCTTATGCCTTACACTACAAGTGTTCTAAATTTTGTTATAAGTCTATCCAAAAATGGATTGATTTTTAACACAATTTTCAGATATGAGATCTTTGTATAAAAGGTTATCGACTTTGACCCCTGATCTTGCCTGTAAACTCAGAATTGCTTTAATGTCACGTTTTAGTACGAATATTTTGATTTTGTTTGTAACATACTGATCCACCAGATGGCCATAACAGTCCTCTTCAACAATTTTCTGTACTTAAGTTTTAATTATATTTGAATCAAATCTATTGCAAAGGTAGAAACTTTAAAGAATTGTAGTCACAAAAATACAGCAGGCTGATGAGAGAGTTACTGTGAATAAGTGTTTGACATATGGTTATATATTAAATCTCTTTTAAATAGTCTTACTTGGGCTAAGACATACCATTTACTAACCATTACTTACAAAAGCACACACAGTGCCTTGGTTACCAACTACAATAGTTGACCAAGATGGTGATATAACTTCATGAGAATATTGAGGATGTGCTTAGCATAAATTGAGATATTGATGTCAGATTTCATAAGTCCTTTCACTTTTGCTAAACTGATAAGGTTTTTGTTATATCAATATTCTAGATTTTAACATTTCTGGCAAGTTATGACATGTAGTCATAATTTTTGATATCGTAAGGGTTTTTTTGCCAAAAGACAAGTTTGCACTGGAGAAAAAATATGAAACTATTGTATCTTGAAGTACATGTTTGTTAAGAAGTTGTTTACTGAAGACAGGGCAAACACCAAACTTGGAAACATGACAAATTGTAAGATGTTGACTAACTCAGCACTCTCATGAAAAAGTAAGACTGTCATTATTCAATTAGAATGCTCCTATTAAATCCAAAGTCCTTGTGCCTAAATACTGATGATTGTGTTGTCAATGACTTGCCTTAGATCTCATGCATGATTTACACAACCTCAGAGTGAACTGAATTCTTCTTTGAAGTTTTTATAATCTGACAAAGTTTGTCTACTCTGCATGGGGGTTATCCAGTTTGATGAAGTTTTTCATTTTTCCAGTGCAAACTGGTCCAAACATTATAAGATCAAAAACTTTTTTTTGATGTAATAGAGAGAACAAGTATTAAAGATGTCCAGTCTCTCAATCAATCATTCAACAACTGTTGTTAGCTCTCTATGAGAAACCCCTCCCTTGACTGTAAACATCTTTTTCTTTCCCAAGCCATCTACTGCCAAGTGTGACCCAGGTGGAGTATCAGGTGATTCCTCTATCTTGTTCTCAGTCTTGTCTGGTCACATGTCCTGGATTTTGCTGTTTTGACTGCAGGATTGATTTCTATGACAGATATCATGTTTGTTGGTAGATCCAGTTTGTTAGTCCTTCTGTCCCTTAATGTACGAGGATGTTAGAGGTTTGTCATTGGTTTTATTGGATGTAGATATATAGCGTTACTTTAACTTTATTAATTTCATAGGGGTATGAAGACAAAGCTGATACATCTTCAACCAGTGAACTACCTCTTCTTAATGGAGAAAAAATTGTTGCGACAGGTAATCTTTCCATTCAGTTTGTGTTGATGTGTATGATCCATGTGTAAAATACCTTCTTATGTGTTGTCTTAACAGAGAAGTGTGCTTTTTTGTGCTTTGATGTATACTTGTACGTGAGTACAGCATTATCATAATAGCTGCTAAACATTGGCCACATCAAGCAAAGAATAGGCACCAGGAACCACTTGCTAACTAATGTTGAGCATAACATCACTTTCATGAGGCAAGCTTTTCTTTTTGCCCCAAAAGTGCACAAGGGCAACAGGGTTATATTGCTTGCATTATCTGATAAAAGAACACATGTAGTGTGTAGGAAGATATGAAATGCAGCATATGGTACTCCATAACTATTTTTTAAATGGGCAAATGATAATAATCAATGGGGAATCAAATTACATATTTGTTCGGCCAATAATCTGATGTACCTTGGGGTGGTTGAATAGCAGTATGTCTAGGACATGGCAGTAGAATCCAGTGACCATATTAGTATGGACTCAGAACCTCTAGTTCACAGGAAAGAAGGTCAAGGAATGTCACCACCATCAGAATTATATTAATATGTAATACTATCTTTATAATCTAAATAATCTCTATTTAGTGGGCAAGTGGCCGATTGGTTAGAGTACTGTGCCCTGATTAGGAGGTTCTGGGATCGAATCCGCCTCGTAGCACCTTTGGCAAGTGCCTGAAAAACATATGCCACAGGTCAACCCAAGCCATGTGAGGGAAATTGGGTACGAAGAAACTGTTAGCAGCTGTCGGATGGCTGATCCTGTAGCTACCTGCCTAGTAGTGGTTTTAAGCCTTGCAGGTTGCGATCAAAAGTAAAAAATGATGATAACAATATGTGGAATATGTTAAAGAGGCTTATTATTTTATTCCTGTGCACAAATGCTATTGATTCTGAATAATGGTGGTAGAAACAACAGTAGAACCTCAAGTAAACAACTGAAAGATAAATCACAATAACAGAATAACTCCAATTGCCAGAAGCAATACCTCACTAATGCTCCTCGGCATTCCTTTAAATACTCAGCATAGTGTGGTAACCTGTCCCATGACTAGAACCAGTAATGTATTGTTGTAAGTAAAGAAAAGCATATGACTTACCTTGTGATTTATCTGTCGCGTTTGTGTGTGTATATATATTGAAAGTCTTTGAAAAGACTTTGAATGTCCTTCGCCAAACCTTTGTGCCGTGATGGCAAGGAGGTTTGAGTGTTGGCTTTTAAGTCTGAATATTGAAAGTTCGAGCCCGGTCGGTTCCCACTTAGTGCAGCTATTGTGGTAATGCTCCACTCTTGATGAATATATATAAAGCACTGTGTC
>JANTCA010004408.1:0-10240 GCA_024741275.1 Chironex yamaguchii
TCAAACAGAGGCTGTTCAACAATTTGGTTGATGTTAGACAGGGCAATAGGATTGGGCTGCAAAAGGTCTGCCCAATAGTTAAAGGAGATTTTTGTAAAAAGGGGGAAGTTTGTTAATTGCTTGGGTGCTAAGGTGGCACAAGAGTACGTTGGGACCAAAGTTGGCATCTTTGTACCAATTAAGAATTTGACAGGCTGCATGTTTCCGTAGGCCTGAAATTTAGGGGTGTAGCAGATAAGAAATCCACTTAAAGGTCTTCCCACAAGGCCGGAAGGCTGTTGGCATTGCCACAGAAGGTGGTGTCATCCACATATTGCGTTAATTTGATTTTGTGGTCGTTAACAATGAAGCCCTTTATGCGACGATCATTATCGATAATGGTCGCTAAGGGCTGGGGACATAGTATGTACAGCATGGGTGACAGAGGGCAACCCTGCCTGACCGCTTGGCCCAGAGGGAAAGAGGGTGACAGGCGGCCACGGACTGCAACCCTGCTGCGAGTGTCGCCATATAAGGTAGCGATCCATTGGAGAAACATTGGGCCAAAACCCATTGTCTCCAAACATCGAATCATGTATTTCCTGTCCAACTGGTGGAATGCCTTTTGTTGGACAGAAAACACATAGATAACTGCTTGGCCTCGGCAATTGTTATGAGATCCCGCAGTAAAGCCAAGTTGTGAAAAATGTTTGACTGAGAAAATAAGCAGTGCTTTGTTTGCCTTCCTCCACCCATTGGGCATGGGCGTGCCATTGTTGGTGGAGTGAGTTCTAGGGCATCATAATGGGCTAACACAGCCTGCGAGGCTTCAGTTAGATTTCTCCATTTGGGGTCTTTAGTCTGGTGGTACTTTGTGCTAGCATTGTGCAACTGTTTCATTAGGCGACGACGCCTGGCCATTTTGTCTTTCTTGGTCATTTGCGCAAACTCTTGGGCAAAATTCGCCACAAGGGTCTTGCCCGCATCCCACCAGGACGAGTGCGAGGGGAAAGAGGGGCTCAAGGCTTGCCATTGTTCCCAGAGGGTGGCGACAGCCTCGCAGAATGTAGAGTCTGTCAGAAGTGTATTGTCGAAATGCCAGACGTCATGGCCACGTCGTGGGTTGCAATCCTTGAGGGTAAGCTCCACTAAGTCGTGGTCAGAGTAGACAAAGGGAACTATTGCACATTGGGTGATTGCAGGGGCTAAAGAGAGCGAGACATGGATCTGATCGATTCGACTTTGGGTTCAGTTTGGGGACATGTGCATGTACCCTTCGACCCCGGGATTAGTGTGCCTCCAAGAGTCCACTAAATCAAGATCGTTCAGAAATTTGGAGAGGTCCTCTCGCGAGTGGTCGCTGCTGGAAGCAGCCTGTTTAAGGTCGCATAGGGGATCATTGATGGTGTTAAAATCGCTTGTCACGATCAGGTCTGGGGTGTCTGGTGGAGGGTATCTTGTACATAGCTGATTTAGTATGTTTTTAGAGGATGTCAGAAACTCTGTCCGGGCCCGCTTATTGCACGATCTGGACGGAGCATATAGGGAAGTAAGGAGGTAAGGCTGTGTTGCGATTGTCACCTCGACCACAAGCAAGCGGCCCTCAGTGTCCTTGTGGATGACCTTCGAGTCTTGACATGTTGTGTTTTTCCGAAAAATGGCTACACCACACTTGTGATTGCGGGGGTGGAAGTTGTGATGAGTAGTGTAGCTTGCCATAGTGAGGGAATTGGTCTTGTCGTGAGCTGCTGTGCAGCTTTTGCAGACTTAAAAAGTCCGGTTTGAGCTGGCAACAAAAGTATAGTATTTGTTTACGATGTGGGGCAGCTCGAAGACCACCCACATTCAGGGTAACTCCCTTTAAGAATGTTCATATTTTTAGGCTAAATAAGATATCCACTAGCTGTGTGAAGTACTGATGTCAGGAGGGTCGGCTAGGAGAGCCAAATCATCACTTTCCTCGTCTAGTTGGGGTATCACGTTCGGTGGGCTATCCTATGGTGGTCCAGTGCTTGTTGGGAGAAGCTGTTCTGATGGTTTGATCTCCGTCACCTCGCCCTTAAGTGGCTTTGAGGGTGTAGGGACAGGAGATTTGGCTTTCTTGCGCTTTTGACACTGTCTGCTGGTTGCGGTGGTCATCGCAGTGTCTTTGTTTGCTACAGGTGCCTGTTCTTCTGGTGGCAATACGATTGGTTGCACTGCCGGGCTAGAGGTGGTGGTGCTTGCTGCTGATAGCGGCTCCTCTCTTACAGCATCCACAGTGGCAGGCACTTCTGAATCGACGTCTATGGGCACCGGTGCCTCATCATCACTATTCGAGGCATCTGACTCAGTATCTGCGTTAGACTCATAAACAGTACAGGTGGCCCGGTTGTGGCCCTCTTCCTGGCATTGTGTAAAAAAAGGGGACGTCCTTTATAGCTCACATATACCCGCTGATGTCCTAGCTGAATATATGGTGGTAGCTTATGGTTGACAACAATCTTGAACAGTCGGCAACCATCACGGATGTTGGGGAAGTCTTTAAACGTTCCCCGCCAGAGGCACTGAATCTATCCAAAGGGCTCGAAGGCGGCACGAATAAGGTGATCAGGTGTATCAGGATGGACCCGAGTCAGGGTCACGAGAGTTGCATCACTCACCAGGAGGTGCACTTTCACCATGTGGTCCATAAGTTCAAGTCCTATATGGGCGAGTACTAACGCCGTCTCCCGCATGCAGAAAACCATATTCCATACCCCATTTTCCATGGGTATAGCCTCTTCAATCGAATTTGAGCCTAGGGTCTTAAGGACTGCATGTAAGACATCATTGGTTGAATGACCAGGTGGGGTGGTGAAAGTCACCGCCCTTTGTCTAATTGATGTAGACTGAACAGTGGGAGCAGGCCTGGGCCTAGCTCCCTCCTTTAGAGCCTGTGAATATGTGGTATTTGTCTCCCCTGAGGGAAAGAGTTGCTTCCTCGGTCCTGCGAGGAGCTTTTGTTTTTGGGTCTCCAGTGCCTTAGTCACTGTAGGGGATTGCCTGTCGCCCCTGGCCTGTTCTTTGGCCAGAGCATGTTCGAGGCAGTCTAGGGTGAGGTCTTGTGTTGTAGTGTCCTCTGATTGGCATTCTGCTATGGTGGGTGATAGCGACAAAAAAACATAAAAGGATAAACCAGCCTACCTAGAACGCGTGTGCTATAGAATGCAGATGTGGTGTGAAGGGCCTCAGGATCCTCTGAGTGAGGAGGACCACCAACAAGGAGTTAGATAAAAAAAGCCAAATGGCCAAAAAATACAAAAACTGTCTTATCTTACCTTGTATACTTACCTGGTAGTACTACTTACCGACCTCTCATACTCACCCTATACTTACCACAAGCCGGTGTAGCAGGTGATTTCCGAGCCTGTGCCAACACGTATAGCAGAAACTAATGGGTCTTTTCATATCACGTCACCCCTGGTAAACAGCGGGTGACAGAGGTGGTTTCAAAAAATGAAACCAAGAGATCAATTAAAAAAGACACCAGCATGGAAATGGAACAATAGTATCAGAAGTATAGATTTAGGAAGCTTAGAAAGATGGAGGAAAGTGAGAAGCAGTGTTTTTGGTGTTTTTGGAACAGGGCATCATTCACAAGAGGCAAAAGGATTATAGATGACAACAAACATGGAGGAACGGTGATGGGCAGAAAACTAAAGACTAAAAATTAACGAGCCATTAACCAAACAAACAAAAATATTTTGGAAAGAGCAAAAATTGTCGGAGAACGTTCGGGATCGTGATTTGAAAGCGATAAAGATTCGTGAATGGACTTCGGACCAAAAGCTTGAAAATACACTTTCTGGGAATTGTTGGGTATGGTCAAAGCGAACAATCCAGAGAAAATATTTAGCAAGTTTAAGAAGAAAGAAAAGAAGGGATTTCTTAACGCTAGAAGTTGTGTCAGGAAGCTGATGAAATTAAACAGCATCAAAGGAGATTTTTTGAAAGAAGAACCAGAAACGGATGAAAGAAGGGGAAGCATCAGGTTCCAATAATCTTTTGCAAAGGGGAAGTGAAGGAAGATGAGATATCGCAGCAAAAGGAACAATGAGGCCTGATATATTTCAAGTCCCAAATTCTTAGAGTCAAGGCAGACTTAACAATATCATGAATAATTTTGAAAGAAACATCGTTCTCAAAGCCAGTTGAAGGAGAAGAATGGACACTGGCCCAAATTTTTTTCCAAGCAGCTGGCAAAAGATGAGGATTTTTCGCACCACTCTTGGAGGGTTGCATTCATTATCAATCAGAAAGGAATATATGTTCCGGGTTGAACAGGAATCCGCCAAAATTTTAGATAGAGGATCCCTATAATGTTTAAGATCATCAATAACGACTTTATAGGAAATTGGCAGCTTCTCGTGGATAGAAGGAATGGAGTTCGACCAAAGGGATGGCCAGACGTGATAGAGTTACTGCGCTGACCAATACGGTGCTAAGAAGGTCCGCTTCTTAGAAAAGTCATTAACAATAAATGGGAGATTATGTATAAATGTAACTTAAGTGCCCTGGCTTTGATACCAATACTGCAAAGACCAAGGCCACCTTGCTGGACGGGAAGAAAGGTACTAGACCTGGCCAGAAGTTCATGCTTCCCTGACCAGAGAAATTTAAAAATCAGGGAGTTAATTGTGCGAGAATGTTTCTTGGGGAGTAGGAAAACGGTGCAAGCATGAACCAACTTACTCAAACCTAACGAATTAATGACAAGGACCTTACCCTTCAGGGACAGGCAGCGAGAAGACCAAATTTTGAGGGATGTGTCTAGGTGTTCGACAATTTCTGTCCGCCATTTATCTACAAAGTCTACAGTACCAAAAGGAACACCAAGTAAAACAAAGGAATCAACCCACTGATTATCAAGGGGGCCATCAAGGCGACCTAAACTGGATTCACCCCAGATGCGTTTTGACTTGTTCATGGTGAGCTTTGAGCCAGAAGCCTGCTCATAGAGCTTTATGATATTAAAAGCTTCGACAACAGATTTCTCATCTCTGAGATATAGTGTTGCATCATCGGCATACTGGGATATACGAGCTTGTGCCGGGGAACCTGGGAGTGATAAACCCTCAATGAGGTTAGAGCTTCTTAAAGAAGCAGCTAAGGTTTCTGCGACAAGACAGTAGAGGAATGGAGAAAGTGGACAGGCTTGTCTCACCTGACGAAGTAAATGGAAGGTTGATGATCTATGGCCATTGTTTATAATGGCCGAAGAAATATCCGTGTAAAAAGTTTTGATCCATTGGCAAAAAGTGGGGCCAAAATTCATCTTCTGTAGAATCTTTTGCAAGAAAGGCCAATCAACTGGGTCGAAGGTCTTTTCTTGGTCTAAATTTAGTATAGCCAATGGAATGTTCTTTTGGCTGGCATAGATGAAAGCATCTCTCACCAGAAATAAATTATCAAAGACAGACCTACCTGGGACGTTGCATGTTTGGTCCAGATGTAAGATGTCACCAATGCAAGTTTGGATTCGATTGGCAAATACCTTTGTAAGGATCTTGTAGTCCACATTAAGGAGAGACACAGGTCTCCAGTTGGCTAAGTCCCTTGGGTTTCCTTTCTTAAAAATTAATTTAATTAATGCTAACCGCATCGATTCCGGTAGGCAGCCATAATTGTAGGAGAAGTTGACAACATCGACAAAAGAATCACTAAAGACATCCCAGAAAGCAAGCCATCAGATCCAGGAGATTTATTGTGTTCCATTGATTTCAGGGCGGACAGACACTCCTTGGAGGAAATGGGGGTGTCCAGTCTCTCCTTAGAATCTTGAGGGAGGGAAGAGTTGAGATTCGCCAGAAGAACATCCTGTGCTCTCCCACAAGTTGGCGAAGGCGTATACAAAGACTTGTAAAACTTGACTGACGTGTCCAGGATGTCCTTCTGGGAAGAAACCAATGAGTCACCATCCATGAGAGAAGAAATGCAATCTCTTGATTGCTGTTTCTTCTCTAAAGAAAAAAGTAGCTAGATGGCTCCTCATAGCTTGTTAGGAATTTCTCTCAAGATCTGATCTTCTAGGTTTATATCATCCAAACATTTCTGTTTGGCTTGGAGAAGATTTAAGGTTTCGGAATCTGTCTGTAAATGGAGAATTCCTAAGGGCATGAATGTGAGACACTAGCGTTTGACGTTCTTTATGTCTGGCTTTAGCAATTTGCTTACAAAATTTAATAGAAATGTGTTTCAATTTCTTCTTTCCCTGATCCCACCAGGTATTCAAATTGGTAAAGTTGTCTCTATTGGTGATCCAAAATTTCCAGTAGGATTTTATCTTGTTGCAAAATTCAGGATGGTCAAGAAGGGAGGTATTAGATTTCCAATATCCCGGCCCAGCCTTATTAAATGTTGCAAGGTTAAGGTCGAAAACCATGCAATCATGATCTGAATAATGACAGATGGTGATCTGGGGCCAGGAGGTGAAGGGAAGGAGGGGAGTACATGAGTAGAAACGATGTAATCTAGTTCCCACGTTTTTATTATTAGATGTAAAGAAAGTAAACTGTCTCTCCTTGAGCCTATGAGAACGAAAAATATCGGCCAAATCAAAAGTGTGTGTAATGCTTTGCAAAGCCTGCAATGAGGTGGGGCTCACATCATTGCCCAATCTTGTCGAGTGAGGGATCCTCGATCATATTGAAATCGCCTCCTAAAATTCAAGGCCTGGTGCTATTCAGGTGTTGTGAGAGTGAATTGAAGACAGAAACTCTGTCTGAAATTTTGGTTGGAGCATACACATCGACGAGGTTCAAACTTGAACCACAAAGCTCAACATTGGCAGACAAAATGTTGCCATGTTTATGCTGGTGTACCGACACTATTTTGACGTCGTCTGTTATCTTTTGTGAAAACAGAATAGCTGTACCGGAGGAATAATTGGAACCAAAAGACCGTAAGGTCTTCCCTTTCCAATCGGCAGAAAAGGATTTGGCATCGTCTGGTGAGGAGACATACGTCTCTTGTAAAAAGACCACACCAAATCCTAGCGAGTCTAACAAGGAGAAGATCATTTTACGCTTTTTGGGGATCTCGAATACCATGGACATTAAGGGTTGCGATTTTAATTTTCTGGCTCATCTATGGAGTTACCTATTAAAATTAAAATTGGAACTAAAAGTTTACAATCTCTACCGGTGGAACAGGGTATGGAAGACTATCATCTGGAACATCTGGAGGAGCTGGTTCAGGAGAAGCTAGAACGGTGCTAGGCTCCGTTTGAAGTTCTGTGTTGACTTTTGTGTTGGCCGCGGTCTTGACTGGATGCTGAATTGGATTTCATCTTCTTTGGTTTCTTTGCTACTAAATTGAGTGATTTCTTTGCAGCAGGAAAGTGGCTCATGGACTTAGGCTCGAGTGCTGCATTAACGGAAACCTCACAATCCACAGCTGTGTGTGTCTCTGCCACAGCTAGAGAGGTAGATGCGGGCGGATTTTTATCTCCTGTAACTGCCAAAGAGTACAATTCAGCCGGTGATGCTGTCCTGACTGCATCTGTGGCTGGGCGGGCAGCCGGAGGTGTTGAAGGCAGCACAAGGTCATCAGCAAACAGCTCCGGGCAAAGATCGTGGTCATGAGGGGCATCATGGTCGTGGACCGGACAGTATCTTCTCCAAAGCTTGCACTTGGAGGAAATATGAGAGACAGAACCACATTCCGAGCATTCCACCACCGTACAATCAGTAGCTTTGTGTCCAAACTTCAGACATCTGCAGCAGCAGACAGGCTGGTCTTTGTGATAAACTCGAATTATGTTCCCTAAGATGTTAAGGAAACTCAGGATGGCCTTTTTTAGCCCCATTCTCACTGTTCTGTCCCCACTGAAGATTGTGGGGAAGTCAGATCGCATGTTACGTCTGATACCATAAACTGTTTCAAACTTGTCTAGGGCCGATTGTAGGGCCATATTTGAAATTTCAAATGAAAAGTCTTTAAGAGAGACATAACACATTGTCCGTCCTGGTTCTCCGGTCAGGACTTTCTTACCATCAACTAAAGAAGACTCTTTTGAAATCCTTAGCCTCTTCAGGTGACTTGAAGGAGAGCCTATAGTCACCTTCGACATACTGACAGCACAGCAGTGATGACATGTCTAACATGGAAGCATTAAGCGCATTAAGGATTTCTGCCGTAGAAATCCTATGTGGATGGCAATAAACCATGGCTACGTTTGCCATGACGAAGAAATTACAAGTACAAAGATAAAAAATATACAGCCACAATTGCAAATGAAACGTCCTGCCCGCACAGATGCCCTGGTGAAAGGATCTTGATGCACAGAGAGAGAGAGTAGAGAAAGAGTAGAGAAAAAACTGTTAGCCCTCAACACAAATACCAAAAAAAACCCAAACAACAGAAAATACCAATAAGCAAATTGCACCACAAGATTACCCCAAAACAGAGGAATCTCTTGATCCAAAAAGTACAGAACAGCAAGCAAAAATTGAGGG
This sequence comes from Chironex yamaguchii, assembly GCA_024741275.1. Taxonomy (NCBI): domain Eukaryota; kingdom Metazoa; phylum Cnidaria; class Cubozoa; order Chirodropida; family Chirodropidae; genus Chironex; species Chironex yamaguchii. The sequence continues at coordinate 8,457 of JANTCA010004408.1, forward strand.
TACTATTAATAAAGGTCTATTAGAGATTTGTGCAAGAGAACGATAAGAAAAAGTAGTGAAATTAAATAATAAAAACAAACCACACAAGATATCAAAAAACAAATTACACCACCAGATTGCCAAAAAGAGCAATCTCTTGGATGTATAAAGTAAAGGAAGTTGATCAAAAATATAGGTGTAAAGACGAAAAAGCTATTGAAATTTTGAGGGAAAACCAACAAGGAAAAAAACAGGAGAAATTTAGTTATAAAAAAGTACATATAGTATTAAAGAACAAATTACACCACTAGATTGCCCTTAGAAAGAGCAATCTTTTGATGCGTAAAGTAAAGAAATACAAGCAGAAATTGCAGTTTTTATTAATAAAAAGGAATTGTAGATTTAACAATAAAAACGGCAGGAAAAACAGGAAAAATTTAAAAGTAAAAAACAAACAACCCAAAGTAAGAAACAAATTACACCACTAGATTGCCCTCAAAAAGAGCAATCTTTTGATGTATAAAGTAAAGAAAGTTGATCAAAAATAAAGGTGCAAAGAAGAAAAAGCTATTGAAATTTTGAGGGAAAACCAGCAAGAAAAAAACAGGAGAAATTTAATTATAAAAAACAAAGTACACAAAGTAGTAAAGGACAGATTACACCACTAGATTGCCCTCAGAAAGAGCAATCTTTTGATGTGTAAAGTAAAGAAAAACAAGCAGAAATTGCAGTTTTTATTACTAAAAAGGAATTGTAGATTGAACAATAAAAACGGCAGGAAAAACAGGAAAAATTTAAAAGTAAAAAACAAACAACCCAAAATAACAAACAACAAATTACACCACTAGATTGCCCTCAAAAAGAGCAATTTTTTGATGCTTTAAGTAAAGAAAGTTGATCAAAAATAAAGGAGTAAAGAAGAAAAAGCTATTGAAATTTTGAGGGAAAACCAGCAAGGAAAAAACAGGAGAAATTTAATTATAAGAAACAAACAACGAGGGAATAATCTTAGAGTGATTAAAACGTTTCTCACACCTACAAATCGAAAGAAAATATTTAACGACGTATAAAAGAAGAGAATAACGAGGACCAAAAATTTTGAATTGATGAAGGGAAACGAAATCTGGGGATAAAAGGAAAGGACAAGAATGCAAACGAGACAAAATAGGTAAGAAAAAAGCCCAAACATCCTGAGCAAAGGGACAGTGCAGAAAAATGTGTTGCTGAGTTTCAGACCGAGAACAAACAACACAGAAGGGTTTAATGTAAGAAAGACCCCAAAGACGTAGAGTAACTGCTGACTTTACAATTTGATGAACAACTTTAAAGGATACATCACATTCATTTCCCGAAGATAAACCCCCAAAAACAGAAGACCATAAACGACCACAATCACTCTCTGAATGCAAAAAGGAAGGCCACTTGGAAGAAATATTGCAGGAAGATGGGTAATGTAGACGGAGCAGAGAATGATAGATCTCAATTGTCTTCAAACCCGAGGCTTCTACATCAACCATGGAAGAAGAGAGATCTTTGAGACAAGAAGAAAGCAAAGTATAATGATGAGTAGAAAATCCAAAAGTACGAGGAACTAAATTACTGTTTAAAGCAGGCCAAAAATGAATCAAGTCAAACAACAGGTAGTACCGGGCAAAGAAAACCCATTTTCGAGTACAAAATAAATCAACAATGCATTTCAACAACCGAAGCTTCAGAGCTAACACTTTCTCTTTTAAAGAACAAGGATTAAGACCACCCTTACTCAAAGGAAGAAACAGAACATGTCGTTTCAAAAGCTCATGGTT
>JANTCA010004409.1:0-30742 GCA_024741275.1 Chironex yamaguchii
ACACGATGTTACTAGCTCATTTCTTTTGTTTAATGTCGAAAGTTCGGGCCGGCATACGATGAAAAACTTTTCCTTGATATATATATATGTATCTGAACTGATCAAGACTAATGTCGAAACATTTTAATTGAAGAGTGTATTTTTTGAGTAAATATATATATGTATATGTATATATATATGTATATATATATGTATAGATATATATATCATCTTTATTAATTTGAACACTTGTTATCATTTTATTACAATTATTGTTTAGAAAACTCTACTTACAGCTCACTCATGAATTTAAGAGACATTGAGTATTTTGACCTTAAATGTTCTTGCATTTATATGGCCCTCAGTGAGGCCATTGTTTTGTAGGAATCTATTCACAATTCCCCAAGAAACAATTATTTCTGCCAGTGATATCTATGTTTATTTGTTTTCGCCTCAATAGTGACGGACGTCCAAATTATAGCTTAGATACCACGGGAGTTCACGGCCCCCATTTTTTACCCACACGTTGTTATGTTAAGTTTCTGGATAGTGTTTATGGACAACAAATTTTGAGCTTTATTTAGCTGTTACTTAGAGTTGAACTAACCATGACATGTACTTCCAAACAGATGACAAAAACTCAAGCAATGCTGGAGATTTCATGATATTTGTTGTTGTTGTTTTTTTAGAACCGTGAGTTGCAGATAATGAGGAAGCTGGATCATTGTAATATTGTTAAGCTGAAATTTTTTTTCTATTCTAGTGGAGAAAAGGTATGTGATTGTTTCTTAAGACTGTACAGATAACGATTGTCACACTTGTGTTCTCCCTTGATCCCAACTGTAGCAAAGTTTAGGGTCAACATTCTCAAAGTAACATTATTTCCCCTTTTAAGTTACTCAAAATTACTGAAATAGCCAACACTCTGCATTAATATATAAATATACTTCACAAAATATTTTCTGGCAAGGTAACTTGATTTTGCTTTTCTTATGGCAAAGTAACATAATACAGTCCCTTTCAGGAATAAAACAGCATGCATAGGAGAAAACACACAAGCAGAATGATTTTTTTTGTTCAGTTTTCATGTTTAGCTATCCAAGACTGTAATTAAGAAGCGATACAAAAATTATATATGAAAAGTCTTATCGTACTTGTATATTATTAATATATAGTATATTTGTATAATATTGATAGATAAATAGATGGATAGATAGATAGATAGATAGATAGATAGATAGATAGATATAGATTTGTTAAAGAGTAATTCTGTAAAAATAGTGTTGCCCCACATCAGTGGCTGACACACAGGGGTGAGGGGAATGGCTGACCCCAATAATGTTTAAAAAAGTGAAACTTAAATACGTTTTTACACACCTCTCTTGCCAATTTGCATTAGTTTTTGCTTTGCCAATGGCCTGATTGTTATGCGGTGTTCCTGTTTTAGTTTTTAAATTTAATTGTAAGGTCATCACAAGTACCCTATCAGGATCTCACCAGCAGACCTACTGCAGCTGGCCTTATTTCTCCCTGTTTACAATTGTAAATAGATTGTGACTCCATGCAAATGCTAAGAGAACTACACAACCATTTCACTAATTTTCAACATTATATTAGCGTTTATTATCTACTCTCCTCCTCAAGAATCACAAAATTAAGTTTCAAGTTAGCTCATATTTTCAAGTTTATTTGAAGGGCACTCCTCATTCCTTGTGATTAACCCAGTGGTCCAACACATCCAAACCAAGGGATTTGAGAAGGTCTTTTTTCATCAACAGTACCATGAAATCACTTGCCATTGAAGCACCTAAGCTGTTGTGAGTCCAGCTAAGCACATGATTCATTGCGCTAAAACTCTGACGACCTGTTCCAAAGTGTTGTACAAATTCATGTCCACTCCCCTACCAGATTTTATAACAATTGCCTGTTCACATTCAGATTTTAGTAACCTGGTGGTGATCGTAAGGCAATATTTAAAGCATTAAACTATAGGAGGCTTAATATGATGGTGCAAGTACGATTCTTTTGAGGCATCAAGTGCATCAAGGGCGGCGACAACTTCAGTATTTTGATTATGTTGAATCGTCCGTCAAGCTCTTAAAGGGTCAATGGAATGCTCGTTTTTTTAAGTCCCTCACAAAACTGGATATGGCCAGTAGCTATTTTTTTTTTTTGAATGTGGATGGGATCCTCTTAAGTGATTGATATTCCAATAGAAGAACAGTGTCTCATTATGTCATTATGCTACCTGTAAGAAGTTAAAAGATTGCAGAATGAGTCTCCTTGATGTAAGGGCTGGTCTCTTGCCAGGTGTTATATGAATGTCATTATGTTGTTACTTGATCATTATCAAGTCCAAAGGATAAATATCATATGAGTTATGTGAGCAAGTTCAAACAATACTCACACATTTACCATAAAGAAGGAAATACTGAAAGAACTAGAACTACAACTCTTATGACCTCTATGGCCTTTTAGTACTGAGCTGCAAAAAGGACCGTTAAGAATGGCACACATTTTTTGCTTCTCCAGAATACATGAAATTATGGCTGATAAGTAAGACAATATCATGCTTTATGAGTTTTAGGTTACTGCCCTCACAATGATGCATCATTACATAGGCAGTGTATCTTTTGTGACTCCTACACATCTCTCTAGCATTTTCAGTTATCACACATTTTCATACTCCAATCCGTGTGTTTACACTTAATAGATTTCTTAACAGTTTTATGCAATCGTATTTTAACTACATATTTCACATTGATTCCTGCTGTTTGCATTGCTCCATATGCTAGATTACATAGTTCATTCCTGCATTATTACATTCTTTCTCCATGTTATACCAATTGCGGCGCTTGTAGATGTGTGGGTTTAGTACCATGTACTCTGGCATTTCTTTGGGGGATCTCCACCTTTGGGCCTTTATTTGACAGTGGTGGATATTGCTCCCATAGTAAGGCATCTTTGAGACTATCCTTATTTTTCTTATTTTCACCTCATTATTGTTACTCAAAGACATTACCATCTATATAATAGGTGTCTTGTGATAAATTTAAGGGCATGGTTTCGACACAATTTTTGCTCCTCCCCAAATGCTGCCGAGTGCCTAGCACTGCCCCACATGGTACAGCTCTTTTTGCCGTGCACCCATGTTGTTGTCTCCGTTGTTAAAAATTGATATTATGGAAAATGCTGAGAATAGCAAAGACGTTTGACAGCTAGAACTGATGGCAAAAATTTTAAGAAATCTTCATATATTAGTTTTTTATAAAATGGGATAGGAAAATGTATAAACAAGTAGTGACATAACTGTGTTGGTACAGTGTGAAATATAAATGTGTACCACTGCCTGTCGCTAATTCTGCTTAATGGATATTTTGGTTATTAATGGAGTGTGACAAATAGTGGTGTTTCTTAGTAGATGTTTCTTATGGTTTGACCACAGGTGAATTCAGGAATATCTACATGCTTATTCATATATTTGCCCAAAAGGGTTGTGAGTTCAATTCTTGCATAACGTATCTAATTTGGAAATGTCCCACTCATTTTAATTTGCATTAATGTTGATTTAGAAATAACATAAAAATGTCTTGTCATTGAGATTCATAAAAATCTCTTGTCATTGAGTTCAATGAATGCCTTCTTTACTCAAAAGGAACTTGAAAGATCCTTTATATGAAGTTACCTAGGATGCATTGCATATAGAAGATCAATTTAAAGACCACACAAAGAACCTTGATTTGCAAAGCTCCAAAACTTGTCCTGAGATTTTGTGACAGATATAAGACTGGTTTTACATTTTCCAAGCACAGGCCAAGGCAATTGTTTATTGTGCTCTCAGGCCTATAGTTCAAACCAAACTTCAGTTCTATTGATGTATGGTGACATTATTTATTTATATAAGTGCTTTACAGAAATGTAATGGGACTACTTACCGATCAGCTACCACAGCTGCAGTTTATTTAGGTATACTGTTCCTCCACACTGCATTTTTTATTATTTTTTTTTGACATTCCTTTTCTAGAAAGATGAAGTATTCTTAAATCTTGTGCTGGAATACATACCTGAGACTGTATATAGAGTGGCTAGACATTATAGTAAAAATAAGCAGACAATACCAATGTTGTACATAAAGGTAAGTGTAACTGATAGTTTTTCAGTCTACTCTGTATTAGAATAAATAGGCATCAGTATCCTGTAAATTGTCAGTGACTGTAAATTCTGGTACTCTTTCTAGAACAAGAGAAGTGTAAAGCTATTATTAATATGACCAAGGGATAGAATTATAGAATCTTACATTTGTAGAATATGTGTGTTGGTCATGACAAGATTATTTCCACCACTAGACCATTAAAAAATCTGCAACTGAGCAATAGAAGTACTTTTCACTTGTAAGTCTATAGACATGCACTGAATACCATGAGTGAACTATTGGGTTCAATAAATCCTTCAACCTTTTCTGTTCAGCATAAAATTTGCACTCACAAGGTAAAGGTTCAAAGCTCTGGTGGTCACAACCTATCTATCTATCTATCTATCTATCTATCTATCTATCTATCTATCTATCTATCTATCTATCTATCTATCTATCTATCTAGCCTAAAATGGATCCCACTGCTGGGCAAAGGCCTCCCTCCGTTCCTGCCACCTGCCCTGAGCTGTTCTCCCAAACATGTCAAATTTCTTTAATTCATCTTCCCACTTAACATTCTGTCTACCCCGTCTTCTCCTCCCATCTCTTGGGTACCACATTGTTAATTTCTCTGTCCATCTACCGTCCTTCCTTCTCAAGACTTGACCAGCCCACCATCCACTTCGGTCTTTTACACTCTTTTACAATGTCTTTTACTCCTGTTTGTTGTCTAATCCACTCATTCCTTTTTCTGTCATTCAGTGTTATGCCTAATATCTTTCTTTCCATTGCCAACTGTGTGGTTCTTAATTGGAGGTCTTGCTGCTTTGTAAGGGACCAGTCTCTCCAGCGTAAGTCATTGCTGGAATTATACATTGGTCAAACGCCTTTCTCTTGAGGCACAGAGGAATTTTTCAGTCTTCAATAATTTTTGATATGTTCCTAAATGCTACCCATCCAGCTCTTTTCCTTCTTTGCACTTCATCATCAATACTGTTATCTTTTTTAAGTAGATGTCCTAATACACATACTCCTCTACTTTTTCTGTTGTGCTGTTATTCACCTGAATCTCCCTTTCCTCATAAAAATCATTAAACATTACTTTGGTTTTGCTGGTATTCATCTTTAGTCCTACTGCTCCGCTTTCTCTTGCAATGTCTTGTAGCATTCTTTCCAATGTTTCTCCATCTCTTGGTATAAAAGCATTGTCATCAGCAAACCGTAAATGAGTGAGTTTGCTTCCATCTATGGATATACCCATCTCGTCTCAATCCAGGTTTCTTAAGGTCTGTTCTAGTGCAGCGGTGAAAATTTTTTGTGATACTGTGTCACCTTGTCGGACGCCTCTTCTGATCTTGACCTCATCGGTGGTTTCATGAATGCGGGTTTTGAAAGATGCTTTGCCATAGATGCTTGAAAGTTCTTGGTAGTTTTGTGGTACTCCTTGTTTTGCCAGTGCGTTTATTGCAGCCTGTGTTTCTATGCTGTCAAAAGCTTTATATGTATATGTATATATATGTATAAGATATATATGTATATAATATATATGTGTTTATATATATAACTGGTATACTTTAAAAATTGACTTACTTTTAGATCTGTTTGGTTCTAGGCAATTCTCTATGACTGTATCTGTTGGTATTTTTGTCTTTTGTAGTTGTATATGTACCAGTTATTTCGTGCACTGGCATTCATACACTCGCTTGGAGTGTGTCATAGAGACATAAAGCCTCAGAATTTGTTATTGGATCCTGAAAAGGCAATTTTAAAGTTGTGTGATTTTGGCAGGTAAGGTTTACTTCAATTCTATATCACAAAATTGAAGTTGCTTGGGGCTAGTATATGACTGCAGAGTAGGAAAAACGTTTGTAACTTTACCACATTTATTAAGTATCCATATACAAATTTTGACCTACAAGGTACTCTTAAACACCACAAACTGGAAACAACCACCACAGTTCTTCCTTCCTTTTGTGTCTTTCTAAATATCTGTTCTTGCCATTGTTATTGTCCATTGTCTCTATTCTGATCGTTTCTCTCTATGCTCGGTTAGTCCCAGTCCTCCTCTTTACATGTGAACTTTGTCGTATTTATTGGTCATTCTGTCACATGACTAAGGCCTTGTAAGTGGAACGGTCGCGGATGGATCGTTATCTTCTTGAAAAGGGCGGTAAAATTGCAAGATTTTTTCTATTTTATAATCTATATCATCCGGTTTATTAACTCACGGTTAATTCCTTTGTAAAATTGGTTGAGTGTGAATTTGTTAGTGACTCTACAATTTTACCACAATGTTTTTGGTTGAGTGGGAATTCGATTGTTTTGCGAGTGCATCCCATCATCCCATCATGAGGAGAACCAGTTGGCATTAATGGTGTGGAGTATGTCATGTCTTCATTGGAAGAACCCACCAGGATCAATGGCAGTGGCGGCTGGTGGGGTTTTTCTTTCGGGGGGTGGGGTGGGGGCAAAGGTTTCCTGTCATAAGAGCAACACTTGACCGTGAGTTCGCCACAGGTGCGCTTTGATTTATAGGGTGATTGGTTAGAAACATTAGTTAGTAATGCTTAGCACTATTTTATATTGTCACGTTCACTGGCTTAGCTGTGTTCACTCCACATCACTTGCACTGTCTGCACTTAAGTCCTTTGAACGCGATGACCAGTTTGACCATCAGTTGAGGACTGCCCCAGTGTCAGTCGTCTCCACTGCTCTCGGTCGCTCGCCAGGTCGCAGACGATTCTTTATACTGATAGCACGATTGCCGCTTTGCGCCGGCACCGTAGCATTGAATCCGAACTTGTTTTGACTACTATTCATACTGGCTTGTTCGGCTGAGTTTTACAGGGTTCGCCAGACCCCAACCCTCCACACTTCCCCGCCCATTGTTCCTCTGGAGCTTTCAAAGAAGCTTACACCTTCGGAACTAGGACGGACCCCGGGGGTTGGAACCAGACGGCGGCGGCGTTCACTCCACAGCATAACCAGTAGACTGAAAATTTCATGACGAGTCTAGGGCAAGGCAACCAGTACTGAGGCTATAAATTGACTTGCATATGTATGTCGATATATGCTAAAGCTAGAAAAAATTGATATGGTTTTGACGGGAACTTTTTGAATTAAATAAAAAGGTGCAGTTCTTTCATTGCAAGTAGCAGTACTCATGGAGCCAAATAAAGAAGAAATGATTTTGCCACGAGAATATTAAATCACTAGCCGTTTGTTTTCCACGGAATTTAGAAAAGGGCAGAGTCTTGTGTGTGATTTTTAACGAGTATCTGCCTTAGCCAGAGTGATCATTTTCCCGTAGGCATGCAGTTTTTGACGTAACTTTAAAAATTAAGTGACGGTCGACCTGGCTTTAAAAATGACCCGTTAGGAAGGCGCGTTTATCTTGATCCCAAAGCAATGTCGGCTGCAAATGCTATTCAGGTAACAGCAGCATCCTGTCGCCGACAAATTACTGACATTTTTCCATTTGTTTGCAGTGCTAAGGTTTTGGTGCAGGGAGAGCCAAATGTGGCTTATATTTGTTCAAGGTATTATCGTGCTCCTGAATTAATCTTTGGCGCAACGGATTATATGGTTGATATAGGTGAGTTATGTTAACTGCCCGGTACACTTACTTAGTAGTAGTGCTTACAACATGGCTTCCTTACTCAGAAGACAACTAAGACAAAATAAGCGAGCCCGACACCAAAATGAATGTCAAAGCTCCTTTACTAGTGATTTGACTGGCGAAAACGTCTTACAGAAATCGTTGTCTTATCAAAGGTATCCTGTGGAGCAGAGCTTGGGTGCCCAACACTGCACACTTTTGCTGGGGGCAGGAGCTGGTATTATTGTCACATGTACTGTTATCAGTTGCCAATGTGCGCTGAGAAACTATTTTATTTTTAATGGAAGAGTTCACGTTTTTTCGGTAGAAAACTTGGAATGCCAAGCATAGCCCTCTTATCGTATAGCCCAGTCGTAAGACCAATTTGTCCAATTGGCGATAAACAGGTTCATATATGTGCAGTGTACTCTTGTGATCGAGGATACAGAGTCGTTCACCAGTATCCTATGTCGTTTTCTTGATGTCTTAAGAGATAAGTTTGCATTTGAAGCCAGATGTTTGAATTCTTGTTAATCGTTTGAAAGTGGTTACAGCTTGCTCATGTAGTTGTTGAATCCATTTGGATAGATCTTATGTGTTACCTTGTTCCGTGTGGAAACGAATTTCGTGTTAGCTTGATTGGATTGTCCACTGAATATAATACCTGTTGTTTTTCTCTGTATAATTTCTGCACGTATTTCTGACACTCAATGTAGATTGTTAACAAATTCCGTTTTATTCGGTAGATACATGGTCTGCGGGATGTGTACTAGCAGAATTATTACTTGGACAGCCCATTTTTCCGGGAGACAGTGGGGTTGATCAGCTAGTGGAAATAATCAAAGTGCTTGGGACTCCTACTAGAGAACAAATCAAAGAAATGAATCAACATTATACTGAATTCAAGTTTCCCCAAATTAAACCACATCCTTGGTCAAAGGTGTGTCATTGTCTTTGATTAAATATCAAGCTTACCTATCATAAGGTCACTTGCTATTTTTGATTGAGTCTGTCTTTCGTTTCCCTGTCAGATTGAATTTGCTCAGATTGCCACTTTATGTATCATAGTTAACAACTTCCAATTTTTTAATGTATTAATTGCATCCTGGAAGTACTCAAAACGTGAATGAGGGGTATGCTCTATGTTGTTTTTCTTCATATAAACCTGTTCCTTTCTGTGTCCATTAGGTTTTCAGATCAAGGACACCTGCAGATGCTATCAACCTTACAAGCAAACTACTTGAGTACACACCAAGTCGAAGGCTAAGTCCTGTTGAAGCATGCGCACATCCTTTCTTTGATGAATTAAGAGATGCTAGCGCGAGGCTTCCTAACGGCAGGGAGCTTCCAGCGTTGTTTAATTTCACACAACAAGGTATTATTTTCGTAACCGTTTTTACGTACACTGGTTAACGTATCGTGCTAAGACTACTGTATTTCCAACTTGATGCTATTTGCTCCATATTTACTACAAAAACTTCGTATCGCACCCTCTTGTATTTTATATCTTAAGTTTCACCATTTATTTGTCTGTTTCTTTGACACGTGTTACATACAGTTGTTTTTACTTTTTGCCTTGCTTTGTGTCCTGCTCATTTTCTGTCTCCCCCTTAGCTATTTTTCTTCTTGTTAATTCCTTTCTAGAACTCGCCATTAAGCCTTCAATCAATTCAGTTCTTGTTCCGCGACATCTCCAAGGACAGACCAGTTCGAACACAAATACTAACACCAATCAGCCATCGTCAAATTCAGCAAGCGGTGTTGAGGCACAGGGTAATACAAACTCAGTACCAACACCGGCATCTTAAATGTATGCCATAATGGAGGTTGATGATGGTGATGCATTATTTGTAGATTCGTCTTATTGTACAGGACCGTTTTTGTCAGGAGAGAATTAACAAATAGTAGAATATGTACGCAAATGTGAAACACGAAACTTGCTGCCTAGTTAACTTTTGAGATTATAGATGCGTAATTAATGCCAGTTGGTTATTGATAGAATAACTGTCATTGGAAGCATTTTGTACAGTCTTTGGAAATGGTAACAATATGTCCTGTTGGTAAATTAAAGTGACTCGGTTTCCTGTTTATTATTTTGTTTCGTGTATGTTATGTAATAAGCGTCCGTCTTGTTGCCGTAAATCTTCTCAAACAAGTGAAAAAGAGATTTGTGGACCCAACAGGCGATATCTGACAACTATTAAGGAAGCTTTGTTTCGATTTTTTAAAGCGTGCCATATGTAACTACTAACTTTCGTTAGGGTATAATCTAACGGAATATGATATTTTTACTTTAATTATTAAGGTCCTTGTTTTGATCGCAATTCCCCCCCCCCCTTGGAGTGACCCAAAGTTGTATTGGTATTGTGGTTGTTTCGTTTCACGGGCTGTATACTTGTTCCCCTCCTTTGCCGTGTGCTAGCGTGTAGTGGCAATTTTTTTCACTATGACGGGCTTTTTAGTGAGACATTTTAATATCCGTAAAGCTATGTGTTCTTGTGATACAATTCACCATATGGGTTTCCTGTACCATACCGGTTTGTGCTTTTTACAGAATAGCATTTCTTGTGTAAATTTCACCGTCTATTAGCTTTAGGTGCGAGTGTAAGACATTACGTGAGCAGTACTTTCTTTTGTAACAAAGGCAGTATATTAAGACTGCCTTGAATGCTTTACAGCGGTTGCTGATCAAGCTATAAGGCTTTGAGTGCTCCTTTCTTTGATTACATGCTTTTCCAGAGTCATTAGTAGTTAAATCGAAGTGCATGGAAAATGTAGACTTCAAAATCAAGTCGTTATCTCATAAAAGTGGTGGGCTACTGCAGTCTTATGGATCAGGGCGGACCCCGGCCCCGAAATTGAATTCAGGTGATACGGTCATGGCTTTTCCTGAAACGAAAATTTGATCAACAAAGTCGATTGCCAGTGAATGGCTGTCTAGTTGATCAGGCGTTTGCCGCAACCCGTGCTTATTGGTCATGGTCAAAAATGCTTTCTTGATGATATTTGTATTAAAGGTTTTTTTCGGTTGCTTATGTTATTGCAGCCAGGTGGTGACAATTTATTGTCAAACTCGATACCCGCTTTAACACAGAGTTTCCTCGTCTGATTATTTAGGAAACGTGCCGTTCAAATTATTGTTTAACCCTGCAGATCACATTTTACGACATCTAAAGGAGATGAAATGTTAAGTTCTATTCCATAAGGTGCAGTATCGCGATTGTAAACTTGTATATTAGAAACGTGTAGGACTGTTGTGCACTATTTTATCCGTTTTTGTTTAGCCAGGTACTTGAAAACTTGTTCATCTGCGCTTTCCTTTCCCAGCATTTAAATGTAGAGGATTTCTGGCAGTGGAGCTCAAATTAGACCAGTGTGGTGGTATGATGTATTGCAATTCTGACAGTAGTCTTCAAAGTGAAAGTGCATTATTGGTTGTTTTGTGAAGGATAGTGCTGAGTGTTGTGACATTTCCTCATTGCCTAGGCTTGCTCGATCTTGATTTTTAGCCCTATCTGCCTATAATGTTTAACTTTGTCACGTGGGCTGCATGAGTCTGCGAACATGGATGTAGTTAGATGTAGTTCAAACAGTGAAATTACTATCACTTTTTTTTGTTCTTATGAAGAGCTGTGTTCGTGCTACCAAATGGTAAATTGACCGCAATTTAGTTTGGTTACTTGACCTGTGCATCTACAAGTGCATTCATTGCAGAGCCGTAGTCGGTCTTCGAAAAACGTTTCTCTCCCCCCCTCCAAAAAAACCCAACAAAACAACAAAAACAAAAAAACCGAACAAAACAAAAAAACCCCTAAGTTCATCTGTAATCTCTTCATTTGATAACACTTTAGCCGAAAGCACTGTTGTAAAACAGGACACGGAAGCCAGCTAACACAGGACGTTGACACGAGGTTCTTAATTAATTTCATGACGCAAAGTTCAGTATTTATAGCTGCCAATTGCTAAGAGACTCTTTTTAAAAATGTACACTTTGCAAACAAGTGTGGGGCCCCCTGCCACTACCCGCGACAACGTCCCGATATTGCATTCCTTGTTGATCGACTTTAAACGTGGTAGTCATTGAAGGTATGATAGAAGACTCAAGGTAGCCATGACTGACTGTCAACTCGTTCATGTTTCGTACCATTTTAGTTGGGATCGCCCTATATTTTCATGTTGCATTGGTCTCCATTCACAAGCACCTTGAATATGGACATACGGTAATCACGTGATCCGTCCGCCATTTGGGGGTTGTATACTTGTAAGAACTTCTCGCTGGTTCTTCAGGCATATTTCCGAGTTTTGTTTAAAGTCGAGTTTTGTAAACAAAAGCATGCCCTCATCCGCATTTTATATTAGCTCTTTTCCACGGGTCTTATTCTTGCAAGATCAAATGTAACAACCTTTTAATTTGTCTGAAGACATGCCAACGTGCTTCCCGTACAAAGGTTATTTTGGTATTTGCCACCAGTCCACTTTTAAGACGTTAACCCCACTTGTAAACATTCATCCAAGTCCGATTTTAATTTCTTGTCAGCAATTTAATTATTTCCTGTACTTTTTGCGGGTCTGTTTCCTGCTGCACTTTTTAATCAGTTGTTGTACCCTCCGTTTAGTCCATGATCTTACCTGTGTTAGACAAGCTACCTCTTCTCATTTTATTCTGTGTATTTTCAAGTTTTGTTTTGCTTTACTGTAAAACCCATAGCATCCTTATGTGCAGCTCTTATTGATTTTCAAAAATTTTCGCCTTGACTGAACCAATCGATACATTTCTGCCAATACCCATCGTAAGTCAGCCTATTATTATCGCATTTGTTACTTGACCGCTAACTTTATCTTGGTATTCTGGATGTCACTTACGTTCAGTGTATGTCTGCTGTCTACTCATTGGTCTCTTTGTTGTTAGTTTTCTAGAATGTGTTTTTTGTTGTTGTGTACTATTATTTTCTAGTTTGTTTTGTCCTCATCTGTTGCAAGATGAATTGTAAATATTAAAGGTACGAATTGCAATGATAAAGAATTTCCGACTTTGATTATACGCGTGCTTCTCAAAACGTATTCTAACATGTATCAAGTGGAAATATTCTTGCATGTTGCAACAAGTCGAAAAGTTTTTATTGGTACGTGTACTGGACATCCAAGTGCGTTGATGTCTTGTATTGATTTTTCTTTTACTTCGTCTTTTTTTTGTTGTGTAACCTATTTTGTTGGTTCCTTGAAACAAGTAGTTCTCAACCATTTCTTGTGAATGAATACGACATCGTCCCTTTATCACCTTAATAAGGCCGGAGGGTAAAGACAAAAAATCTTAAAAGTTAACAAGCGAAGGGGGGTAAAACGTATTTAGCACGGAAGGGTACTGAGTCCCAGTGCCCCTTAGAGTACGAGATATCTCCTCTGACTGTATAAGTTTTAATAATTCCCTGTCAAACTCTCTTATTTCGGAAATATCAAAAGATATTGGTTACCGTGAAACAAGAAAGTAGTGTGTGTTATGGGCAAGATTTATTGTTATGTGTACACTGTCGAGTCAATGTATCTAAGTTTCCTCCATAAAATAATTGTTTCGACGGATACTTAATTGTTAAGTGTAAACAACACGAAGTATCCATTTCGCTTTTACGTGCAAACATAAGAGCCTTGATCGTCTCCCGAGCCAATCAAACTAAACACATTGGGTTGTGTAAGGTGTGGTCAAACTTTTCAGTTTCTCACAGCATAATCAGAATAAAACACACTCGTGGACGTACAAGGAAAATTTGTTCAATACTATAATTTCATTTGCCCTTCAGGTTCATAATTATCCCTTTCAACATCAATTATCACTTCGCACGGTTCATCACCCGCTGCAGAGCACTCAGCCATTAGTTGTGAACCATTGATAATGGTGTCAAGCCATTGAAGATAGAAGTTGGTGTAGAATCTTACAAGAGCTGACGTGCAAAAGGAACGAAGTAATAAGACCTTAAGGGTGCAAATTATAACATGATGAAAGAGAGTCATGGAATATTTCTGATAGGGGTAGAGGCACATAAGAAATTGAGGTAGAGAATGAAGTTCAGAATACCATACTTATGTCCCCTCTGCATTTTGTGAGTTGTGTGTACCACACGTAGAATGTGAAGATAAAGATTTTGGTGATTTAAAGCCGTTAATATAACAAAATCGCAATGAAAATTTGCGACATTAAAAGCTTTTTTCGTCTGACATTCTTGAGTATGAATCTTCTCTGACACCGAGAGTGTCAGACGAAAAAAGCTTTTAAGCATGTTTTAGCGCAATGTCGCAAATTTTCAAGGTAATTTCAAAGTTTTTACCACAAAAAGATTGTTCGAATACTACAAAGAGTACGCTATTGGCTGAAGGAGATATATCTGTTGGAAGTAGACAAATTATATGCAGAAGGGTATTTGAGTGATACATAACAAAAATACACAGCGGAATGTACTAAGAAGCACTTTTCATTTGACACTGCAGAACCTTCAGAAAAGAAGGCAAAATAGGAACCGCAAAATTTTTGCAGCCAGAATCCAAGTATGTCACAACCAGCAAGAGAACACCAGTCAAAGAAGGTTTGACAAATGATCATGGCCATTCGAAGAGCCCGAGTGCAAAAATGAACGTTCACTGTCTACAAGCTGCTTGTTTCGATTAACACATTTTAAAACGCCAAGATCCGTACAAGATCGTCGTCTGTTTGCAGTTAAGCGCATTACGCATTTTGCGTAAAATCTTAACTTGACAGAATCAAACGTTTACCGAAGTTTTGAACCTCCAAGCGCGAGATGGCTGTCTTTGAGGAGGAACTAACCTTTAGCGAATATGAGATAGAAAGCGGTTTCCTCTTTCGCCAACTCTTGAGATATAAGGTCTATAAGTTGGCCTTACAGTGAGATAACGACAACAACTAAACTATTTATGTAGTGCCAGTCGGACAGATTTAAAGATTTTTTGCTATTGAGACCTGGTACACTAGCAAAAATAATGTGTTTTGTACCTGCAGGATATGCATTTTCCTCATTGAACGACCTAGTTTGAACGACTCTTCCTTTAAGACACGTTCAGTGGGAAGGGTATCTTGTTTGGAAACGGCAGATCTTTTTTGATAACGGAACAGACATTGCTATAACTCAGCTATTTTGTTCATATAGGAGTTCAACTGTGATATGTTAAGAAAACATAAGAGATGAAATTTGAAGTCGGGGAGATGAAAATGCCTTCATGGATCTTTGGGGTTGCATAGGACGATATATTAGACGCTAACAAGAACAGTTTCAGTTGCCAACGTGTCAAGTAAACCCCCAAAGAAAGAAGGTTACAAAAGTAAGTACTCTTGATGGGAGGGAAAGAGAACAAGACTTGCAAATATGTCGTAGGGGGTGCGGGGGAATGAAAAGAAAGGAAGACAGCACAATTCATTGAAAAGACGGTGATAAAGAGCCTGTGTAAGATAGGTAAAAGGAAAGATGGTATGCATGATTCTAAAAAATTAAGCAGACTCACGAGTATGACCAATGGCTTTAGTTGTGAGCTAATGCTTGCAGCATGGAACATCGTGTAATTCAATTATATTTATGAGAAATTTTCCACGCAAAGTTTCTAATGGCCAGGTAGATTTTACGCACGCAACTATTGAAAGATAACTTCAAACGTTACGTCGGAAAATTCGAGGCTTGACAAATTACAATCTGTAGCTAGGGAATGGTTCTGTTTACCATCGTCCATCGGCATTTCAATTCTTCACCCGGTTATACTGTCTATAAAACTGAACAATGAAAGAAAACATGGAATTTAATTAAGTGTTATTATTATCATTACTCAAGCATTTTATTGTGCGGTTATAACAGATTTATCAATTGTGCATTGCAATGTTTACTGCACTTTATCAAGAGAACAATTGAATACATGTGAGAGAGGAACTAGGATGCCTCCACAATAGTCAAGATTTAAAGTTTTTCAAGCGAAAGTACACCAGGCCTAAAAATGATCATATATGTTTTACGGTAGAAGCAACGACATCATTAATTAATCTTTCCTTTTGTCCAAAAATAAGTGTACAATGCAGCACTTTCCCTTATAATCAGATTTCCATCATTTTCTTCCTCTTAAAATTACTAACACGAAATGTAGGATTATTCTATCGACTGAAATAATATGCAATCATGTTAACTCACATGTAGTCTAGCCCATCTCCCTTTTATACTGAGGGCATCATTTTCATTCAACGTCCGTCCATTGGTAGGTGTCATAGATTTATCACAAATGTTGTTGGAATTCTGAGACCAGTCCGTTAAATTTTGTGGTCGATGACCTGAAAATAATGTTTTCACCACTGTAGGTGGCTTTCGGACAGTACAAAAGATGACAATGTTTTCATCTTACATCGACAGATAACATTGCAAGCTTGACCATATGGTTTTTAAAGAAGGTCGAAAACTGAAAAACAAGACCAGGTTGCTTAAAACAAACGTGTGTGGCCGCCCTGACATCTATATAAAATAAATTGGGCTCCTAGTTCAACTTGATGTGCTTAACTCAAAACATATCAAAGTAACAGCAGTTTTAATGATATATTTTTACCAAAACATGGCCACTCGATTATTGTCTGGACAGAATGGTAACGTTTTCCACAACGGTAGCTATTTTTGTGAAAAAGAACCTGGATCGGAACAAGTAAAGCAGGCAACAACCTTGGATTTGAGCCTGTTTGCAAAACGGACACTTTTCTTTATAGTCTAAACTGCTTAGCGAGGTTTTTCAATTATTCATCGCTCAAAGGACAACCAATCACAATTTTATGGATTGCTACTTTAATCTCTAATAAAGTAGCTCGCCAGAAGGCCAATCAATCTTTTCGAGTCTTAATCCCCCAACATCTCCACGTTCAAATACCAATGAATCAATTTCTAATCATTTCTGAATCAAAATTATCCATTCAAAGTCATAATATCTGATTTTCTCCAGCTAAGATTAGCGCAGACAACAATCACCGATAAAAATCCAAGACGTATCATATTAGTGTCCGCATGAGAGAGAAGTGTGCGGTAGACTAAGGGTAGATTGCAGAAGGGATTGCACTGCTATGATTCGAAAGATCAAGTACGATCGTGAGAGCTTCGGGCAAAATAAGTCACTTGAAGAAATCTCATTTCAACAAAGTGAATGTGGTTATATTTTGCATCGCTGAAGATGACAATATCACAACAGGCTGTATAGTCTGGAACTCATGTTACGCCTTGAAGATAATGGTACTTCTTTCAGGAATTGCGAGGCAAACGTTCACAATGAAAGTGTATTTCATGCATGCATTTACTGTACTCACTGTATATCCATATAACGAATGAAACTCGATAACTTACCTTCACTGACAAACCAAAACATTGGTACACTTCCTTCAAGGAAAGACTGTAAGCAAATAACGTCGACGTTGTTTCCGTTGTAGTAATGAGTTCTTTGACCGGAATATTAGACAGGCAATATTCTTGCGGTAAATTAATGTTAGTGTTGGTTAAAAGCTTAATGTGTGGTGAGAAAATTAGGGAAATGTATTTTCGGGCATATACGCAATACATTTTGAGTAGAACGCAATACTTTGGGGTTAAATATTTAAAGAGCTACATCTAAACACAAGTCCTCGCATTTTGCTCGAATGTCGCTGAATAAAAGCTGATTCTTTAGAGAGACTTCGCTTAAATCACGTGACGTACTTTGCATATCTTAGAAGCTACTGCACACAACAACTGGTAAAGTAGAATGATCAGCATCGGAAAAAGGGAATACAATTTGCCCTTCAGATAATTTTGGTTTCATTCATAGTCATTCAAGCAAAGCTTGTTAAAGACCTCAAAATATGCGTCATAATTTGTACTAGACCATTTAGTCAAAATTGGGCTTACATGAAAAAATTCATACTTTACAAGTAACAGCACATCAAGTTACTCTTATCTACGAAACGGCAGGGATAATAGAAAGACAAGGCGATCACGTTTGTAACAGATGGCGGGAAATTATAGGCCTGGTCTTTTGCAAATGTTTCCTGTCCAGGGACATTAGAAGCTATACAGTATCCTGAAAGAAATTCCCAATGCAGTATACTTCGATAGATCATTGCCGTTTTATACAAAAGCAAGGTACCGTTTGTGTTTCTTTAACATTTTGACATGTTTTCAGTGCCCAAGTTCTCACCTTCACATTATTTTATTCTATTTAGAATCAAAATGCTTTCTGTTTTGATCCTCTTGAGATTAAGTATAAATTCCGCAAATTACCGGCCAGGAATCGTGAAGTTCTTGATCCAACTTTACATTCTGTGATCTATAAAACAGGCGATCTGTAAAACAGACCAAAGCTAAATATTTTATCCCTTATGATTTTACCTTGTACAGACCTTTTTATATTTGGAAATAAAACTATTTTGATCACGTGATAAGACTCAAATCTGTAAAAGTTGGAATTTGGGTTTCATCTTAAACAAGCTCTTCGTTGCTGCAAGTAATCAAAAGGAGAGAACTTATAAGGTTCCTTGTTATTTTGAATTCCATTAAAGTACTTTATCGCAACAATGAATATTTTGATCTTACTTGTCATGGAATCAGAAGGAATCTCCTAGTCTTATAATTAGCAAAACAAGCAAAAAGTTCAATATTATTGTTTTTAATAAATAGTGAAAGAGTGTTTTTCAATAAAATCGTACAGCGTAGCATAGTTATTTATCTTGACTAATGGCACTTGTGTGCAATTCAAAAGGTGTCATTCCTTTGCTACAAAGTTTATGATGATAATTGTGATGAAACATTCTCAACTCGCTACTTCAAAAGTACGTTTGTTTAACAGATACTTCAGTAAGGTATAGGAAATATGTTTTTTGATAAGTACGTGAAAGGTAATAATGGTCCCCTTCGACTTCAACTTCATAATATTTGTTTTCATTACTTCATATATTGCGTTACTATCAGATCACTCTCCCTTGATGACATTTCACTTCTTTAACTTCCATCTTCTTTAATGCATTTTTATGCAGCATACTCGTTACCTGGTGTAGCCGATTCCCACACCAAGATTAGGGAAAATTAATAGGGGAGTGAGCTCTTTATGAGAAAGGGCTTTCATTACCTCCTCTCACAAATTATGTTTTGTTTGTGGTGACAGGGATTAGAATTCGTAACCCCTGGCCTGCAAGATTGTCATGCGAATGCATAAACGTTTTGTCAAAACTGCGATATGTAGACAAAAATTGCACTGAAAAAGGAAAATTGAATTTAATGATAAAAGCAAGCTTTTTCAGTGCATACTGATGTGCTTATTAATTTTAGAACTTTATATACTTTTTACAAATTTTAATGTAATCAGATGAGTTTAGATTGAAATTCAATACGGAATTGAAATCTGGCATTAACTTGTTTTTCGTAACAGTCAAAGTCAAAAATCTATTATTTATGGCCCTTAATATTTTTACGACTTTTTGTCAGGGGAAGCCTGGGACCTAGCTCGTTGCGGTCTGCTGTAGATCTTTAAGCGGAAACTCGATAGATATTTATTAGTAAGGCATGAAAACTAAACTGTAAGTTATTAACAATCTTTTTGACATTTTGGTGTCAATAATGCCGATAATTTTGAAGCTCAAACTCGTATGCAATTGAATTTTTTTCAGATTAACTTTGTCAAGAGGACATTTGCGAGAACACAGGGAAATTTGGCAGTACTCAACTAAAATATTTATCACGCCCTTTGGATTAGCCTAGGGTGCATTTTCAAATATTTCCTGGAGTCAAAATGTTAAAATTTGTTATCAGTTACTGTGTTTAAGTACATTCTTGTCATTATGGGGATTCCTTTTTAATTGCTTTTGTAAAACTGCTTAAGTCTGTTATCTTTGAGATATCAATAAAGGTATA
Source organism: Chironex yamaguchii (assembly GCA_024741275.1). Taxonomy (NCBI): domain Eukaryota; kingdom Metazoa; phylum Cnidaria; class Cubozoa; order Chirodropida; family Chirodropidae; genus Chironex; species Chironex yamaguchii. The sequence continues at coordinate 19,607 of JANTCA010004409.1, forward strand.
TCAAATAGTCCGTGTTGACTGGTTGTATGCAGACGACAGTGATCACATTTATTAGAAGGGAAAACATGTGGTTATGATTTTATAACTCGACAGGCCGGACAAAGAAATTTTAAGACACCACCAGCTACGTCATATGAGTAGTAATTAAGGAATCTTCCACTATTATCATATGATGCTTTAGATATTTACAAATTAGAGCATCCCGTTTAGGGGCTTGGCCTGTATGGGTGCAAAGGCATGGAGTTGTTTTCTCTTAACAGAGATCTAGCCTTCCTTGAATGCCGGGTAAAATTTACACGATTACCTTCACTGACGAAATTATTTTTGTACCAGTGTCTGTTTCATATTCCTTTCATTTCAATTTGTTTGTTTTCGTTTGTTACATTGTCTGTTTGTTCTTTGTTGTCAACAAAGTCAATGTGTAGAGCTTTGGATTTGGACTTATCCTTCCAACTTTGGTGCAAATCCCCATCATCATATGGATCCTTGAATCACAACTATTAGCAATTACATTATTTTAGTGTTACATGAAACACTAATTATTAGTAGATAAGGATAGGGAAAAGCCTGTCATCATATGGATCCTTGAATCACAACTATTAGCAATTACATTATTTCAGTGTTACATGAAACACTAATTATTAGTAGATAAGGATAGGGAAAAGCCTGTCATCATATGGATCCTTGAATCACAACTATTAGCAATTACGTCATTTCAGTGTTACATGAAACACTAATTATTAGTACATAAGGATAGGGAAAAGCCTTTCATCATATGGATCCTTGAATCACAACTATTAGCAATTACGTCATTTCAGTGTTACATGAAACACCAATTATTAGTAGATAAGGATAGGGAAAAGCCTGTCACTTCCATGTTAAATAAAGCTTTCTTCATAAAACCACAACAATTGAGAAAATCCGCTTGGGGTTACAAACAGTTACAATGACTGCTAGTACTAAAGCTTATTTGAAATCCCATTTGACTCTACGGCTGAGTTTAGGTTTACACATTACTGAGGGTTATTCTTACATAAACAAACATATTGATGTTAAACTGGAAGGAAGAATGCCATTAATTCATTCATTTTTTTATATTTGCTCCACAAGAACGTCGTTAACACTACAATGTTCGATGTCGTCCTGCTTCTTCGTTAAATAACATAAGTTCATTGCGACCACTTCGTTTGAATCCTGTGAGACAAAACGCTGTAGCGTCGTAAGTGCAATACAAAAATTGCAAAATTGACATGCAAGATTGCAAATTAATGCGTTATACAAGATGCCAAATGCCAAAACGTGTCACTTAACTTGACTCAGACAATCTCAGTGAGAAAAAGCTACAAAAAGTTTGAAGATCAGATAAATGTACAAAATACCCCAATAATGGGAACTTCGGGGGTGCTCATAATACAATATCAAAAGGATTAAAGTAAGTAAACGAAAAAAAAATTTTTTCACATCAGTCGTCAAAGTTTGTATAGCTGGTGAAACAGAAGCCAATTTCTTTAATTTTGACTGAGGCAGCATGTTTAACTTGTGGCTCTAGCATCGAAAATGACACTTTGATACTTCAAGATCATAACAGCGCTTTATTTAAAAGCACCATCTTTAATCTGAACCATTCCTAGTTACAAAGTGGCGGAGAAAGTGCAACAAGAATTTTGAAGTCTTTGGACAAAAACCAACGCCATAGGCGTAGAGGGGCAGATAGACAATTACACTCACCTTCCCCCCTCTCTGTTAACAAATATCTGCTATAGATACGGAACTTTGTATCTTGAATGAACTATCCTGTACGTTAGCTGGTTTTCAAGTACTGTTTTCCAACAGTGCTTTCGGTTAAGTGTTACTAAATGAAGAGGTAACCGACGAACCTAGTGTTTGGGGGACGTCTTGCTCTAGTTTTCAAAGACCGACTACGGCCCTGAGGTCTACGATCCAAATGTCAAGTTCTCTTAGGCAACTATAAGGAAGATTATCGTCGATAAGTCAACTAAAAGACCATCATGTCAAATTGTAATAACTCTAGCGGAGAAGTAAATCGATACCAATAAGTATGAAAGTAACAGTTCTCATTACAGGTAGTTCATATTCTTGTGAACTTTGTAGATATTTTAAAGGACATACGTTCCTCACCCTTGACAAATGCTTGAAAAACCCTTGTCGCAAAATGCTGGCATGTTTCACCAAAACAGCCAAAATTTCCACTTAACGCAATAGGCTTTGTACACAATAAGAAAGAGGACGTTTTTATAATATTTTCAAACTGAATAATTGGCCTTTTGTGTATTTAGAGAGTAAGGACTTATCTATAGCAACTTGAAAGAAAGTGTTACTTCTAATACGTATACTATATTAATAGTATATCACAATTGCAAAAGTAAAAGACAAATTATCAGGGAAAGCAAAGTTGTTATTAAGGGGCATTTCATAAAAGACTGAAGCAAGCGGAATTCTTTGGCCACTGTATGAGACAAGAACAGCTAAAGAATCTTGTCATGACAGGAAAGATAGAAGGAAAGAGAAGCAGAGAAAGACAGAGAGAAAAGTTGCTTGACAGCCTGACAAGATTGTTTCAGAAAGAATATTTGACAGAGATCTTACAAAGGTCTCGGAACAGGCGGAAGTGGCATGATCGTCAACACCCTTAGGCACGACACTGGTTGATGACGATTTCACAATTAACAAAACATGTTACGTAATTACGAAATTTTAGTTCCATTTGTCGTAGATGTAAATCAGTGCAAAATTACAAATACGATCAAAATTAGATATATCAATGCAAGGTGCTAGAAGACGGAAGGAAAGACAGGAGCTGGCCATTCATCTTTGGGAGATTTTAAAGCCTCGTAGGTTGAGATTCATTTACTTCGCTGCCAATGTATGATTTATTGATAGACTTGTTTGGAAACATTGTAGCCTCCTTTTCCGTCACCTTTTGTGGTGAGTCTTTGTCATCATTCATTAACGTTATGGTATCCAAAATTAGATCAATAAGATATCAATAACAAGTCAATTTATCGAACAATTACAACGTTATTACTAAACTCTGGCTTGATATAATAAATTAATTTAAACATCTAAGAAATTCAGTTGTATTAATAGATTGAATGTGTGTTTCCATGCTAATGACTTTTGCTAGAGTCAATCTGAAAGATCGTGGGTTTGTCGTATGAAAAATCTTCATTTCGAGAACGATGCATAATGTTTTTATAGACGAGAACATGTTTTCGTTTCCTATTCTATAATTAATTGCTGCGCCCTCTTAAGAGTCTAAAAATTTGGTCCAATCTAAGTGCTGCAAGGTCTTCCTTTACTCCATTTACCAGTTTCATGTGTTTCTTGAGAAATATCGGAGCAGAGAAACATTGTATAAATTATTTAAAATGAGTTTTATGGTCAAAAATGGTCTACCCATGGCAAAGAGTAGCACGTTTTATAGCACAGGAGTTTTTTGTAGCTTTCAAATTTTACATTAAAGCAACTGTACCCAAGTAACGCATATGAATAAACTATATGTACATCAGATAAGAATATTTAAAAGCGGGAACGTTTCCTATTCCATCATTGCCAGGCTACTTCGGGATGACTTCTGTCGACCCATTAAGCAATCATAAGACCTAAGAAGTCTTTACTGCCCTAGAATTGACGAAACCATAAAGCGTCTTTTTAATAACGATCTATTTTACTTTTAATAGACTGGAACAACTACCAAGCACAGTTTGAGTGTCCCATTACTAACTAAAAATGTTCATGTTTAAGAACATGGTGTTCTCCTAACAATGTCAGGTTTGGAGCTTTAAGAGCCTTAAGAGAACCAAACAGCTTACCACAGCTATCTAAACTTGTTGTAGTATAACTGTAACACTTCTTTGCTTCAGATTCTTAAAAACCATTTGGAAAGAAATTGTGCTATTTCTACACCTAATCAAAGTATCTCAACCGACACATTGTCCCTGTCCTTATAGACTACAGTATATCATGACTGACAGAAAACTATCATATTTTATCACGATATAAACCAATGGTACGATAATTGAATTTAAGATGGTTGGTTTAAGTATCTAATAAGGTGAAAAGTTTTATAATTCATGCTAGTTCATTTGAGACTCGCTTCCTAAAATCAGCATTAATACTCTGAAACAGAACTAAGCTAGAACTGAAATATTTCTTTGACAAAAACTAATCAACATACAAACTACTCTCCTGTCTCAAGTAGCTTCTTGAATAATTCATTTTACCCCTTAATGAATAAAAGACACTAGACCTAAGCTTAGAATGTTACTAAGATGCATGCAGCATTTTCAATAGAGTTGTAGATCAGATCTTAGACTGAGAAATTGATTTAATAATTTCAAACCACCGTCGGTCTTAAGCAAGAGATTTGAAATCACAGGAAATAACTATAATTTTTCCGCCGATTCAATGATTTTGTCAATTCTCAATCGAATGGGATTAAAAGGTAGAGCAATTGGTTATGAAATGAAGCATTTTATGTAATTTAATATAAACATAAGGCCACGACAACAAGCAATATTATCAATTAGGGGAATGATTTTCAAGGAAAGATGGTACCAGACTTCGTTCACTTGCAATATAATTGTACTTGGTACAGCTAACCTCAGAGATTCATCTCTTAAGCTAGAAAAATGCAAAGAATGTCATTTGATATGATAGGATACTTCCATATAACATATTTGTTGGTCTGCAACTTGTTCTCGTGTGAGTTGTGGAATACATTAAGTAGGCGCATTGAATAGTGGGCTCTCCTTTTCTTCATTCACCATAGAATTTTCTTGTGGGGATGTTCGTAGTTGAAAGATAGCCGTTTTGTACACAATACCACGGTGGCTACCGGTTACATTATAATGACATTACTACCAACAAACCATACACGGTCAGCGGTTTTTTTACAATCCTAATCATACGCATTCACAATCACGTTATTCATTATATTTACCGTACTTAAAGAATAACTTACATTCGTGGAAAAGTATGTATTAACAGGATGCAGGAATTTGAGGAAGAACTCATCAAAGTTTATCTTCATTACCGAGATCAAATAATATGTCAGTAAATACAACAGCAGTGCGCAGGCATTATGAAAATCAATACTTATCGTATCAATACTTGGAAGTAGGGCACATTGGACGTGCAACAAGATCACCATTTTCACTACCTTATAGGTCTAGAATCAAATTGAATTTAAGAAAGCAAATCAAGCACTTTACTAATAATGTGTTTTATGAAAAACACTCTGAATACATTTGAGAATAAATTAAGTAAGTTCCTGGCCAATTTACACCAAGAAAAATGTTGTCTTCCTTACAGCATATAATCAAAACACAATCCTTTACTATTCTTTCTTATGGTGCATATACTCAACGTACCAATACAACTTATTGCAGCATAATCTGGGTGTCCTTCGCACCAGCTATCACACTGCATAACTGATATCCCTTCACTGAGACCAGACAACAAAGTGTCAGTAAAGATTAAGACATGGTCTCCCTTTTGTTGACATCATTATCTACTAGCATGCCAAGAGACTATACTCTTAACATTCTCAAAGACCAGCTCACCAATGACAGCTCATTAAGTTCCATGTCCTCACTGCAACCCTTGGACATTGTTGATATATTACAAGCCCATTGTAAGATCTGCTTTTTGTTCCACAATGAGATGTACGCTGTAGAAAATGATATACGGGAGGAAGAATCGAATTCGCCTGTTATTGCCAAATAGTCATGCAAGTATTTGAAGACATGGCAATAACAACTTCAGATAGGTCCATCTGGCAATACGTATACATCTTCTTTGTAGACTGTAGCTCAACGTCAGCTTTACTATAGCAAAAAAAAAGAAAAGGGTCGATTAACATTCCTTGATGTCTTATTGAAGAGGCTAATAGCCTGCAACATTTTAGTCAAAATCTACTGGAAATCATCTCTTACAGACCAGTGCATCAAGAACACAATAAACCAGCCAGCTAAATGTTGAATCATTGTAATCACTGTTTTATATTTCAAGGCACGGAAGCATCATATCAGTCCCAGATGATCTGATGGAATGAGAGAACAGCTAAAAGATGTCTTCTTTTTAACAAGCATCAAAGATGACATCTTTGATAAGATGACGACGGCGATTAGAACGACAAGCTGAACACAGCTCCATAACAGATTACATATTCGACTTGCAATTTGCACATTGTAGATCATGAGATCAACACGACATTAGAAATATAAAAGAAAACATTCACTTCCTGCATCATGGAATCGTATAAATTGCACCTAGGATTCTGTTCCACAAATATGGCTGCCAGAACAGCAAAAAGAAGTAAAGCAAAAACAAAATAAAATGGCGCCTCGTTTGAGGACATCTCAATCCCTGTTGCTAATTAGGTTTACTTGCTGAGACATAATTACTAGTTTCATCTAGTTCCTAGTAGTATTACAATGGACTAATGATCTTCAAAAAGTTATTCGGGATAAGCTTACAATTCAAGACATGATAAACGTGTTCATTCATGGTTTCGACTGTAAATATATTGGCATATTTTTTACTATATCAATAATTCTTTGCCCAATTACGTTAGCAGGCACTTATCTACTTTAGCTAATTCTTATCGAGGGCATAAATATTGTACGTTTTTTAAGCAATTTACCATAAACTAAGTTAAGATTACGTATGTTTATTTTTATTGATAAAACATTTAATTTTGGTGTCAAAAATGTCAGATGTAAACAATCTAGGTGCGAGACAAAGTAATATTCAACAAGTGCACTTTCTACGCCTATATTCTCTGATTTGAAGATTGTTAAAATGCATGATCTTTTTATTTTAAACTGTACTATTTTGTCTGTGATTGTGTTATTAGATCTCTCCTTTTTATTTTTGTTCTTTCTTTGAATTAGTGGATTTTATCCATCAATATAGTACTCGACCAGCTAGCAAGAATGACATTCTCCTCACTCAGAAAATTACCCTGCAATATGGTTTTAGGTCAGTAGGTTACTGTAGGGATAGGTGCTGGAACGAAATTCCTGCAGGAATAAAAAACTTCTCATCTGCAAATGATTTTTGGCAAAAAGTCAAAGCCCACTACCTTAAAAGTAAATTACCAATTTCGAAAGCAGAAATGTTGATATAACAAGGGTCTACCCATAGCGTTTTCAATGAAAGGAATCAAACTAAAAAATACTTTTGAAACTGGGTGTGTTTTCTCTTCGATTAGCTCAACTACTGACAGAACACCTCCTTTAAGTAATTTCGTCCATACAATTTTTCTTGTTGTCCAAGTACATTTAATTATACTATATTAATTTCCCGCATTGATATTTGATTCTTTTCTGTGATATTGGCATTATAGTGTAGTTAGTTCATCGTTTGCATTAATATATTTATAAAAAATTGTACGTAGAGAATTTAGAATATGAAACTGAACTTAATATTTACTTGTGAAAATGTAATTTAGTTTGCTTTGAGTTTTTGGATTTACGTTAAGTCATTAAGTCAACAAATGGCCTCTGAGAGAATTTTAAACTTCGAAAAGAAGAAAACCATACATTAACTTTGGTATTTTATAAACTCAATCAGTAATGACAGAGTACAGGGTAGAAATCAAATGTAACCAAAGCAATACATGGAATAAAAACATCATGTGGTGTTTCACGTTTTTTTCGTCTGGTCGCCGCCTCCGTTAGTTGAATGTAAACAATACTTACTTTGATCCACGGAACACACAATTCAAAAAGCTTCTTGTGGCAGGTGTACATGCTGAATAATTCTCAACCACATTTCAGCTATGAAGTCTTTTCTTGTCCTGGGTTTGCGGATAGCATATTTGTATGCCAGTAGAGCCAAACATCAAAATAAGAAACTCTTGCCATAAGCCAACTGCTTACACAGTAAAGTGCTTGTCATTTTCTGCTGTACCTTCAGAGACCATGAACAGAAAATAACTGAGGTCATACATTTTAATTTGAAAATTTTCACAAAAAAGATATCCTGTATCACTCAGCAAATACAATCAAACTTAATTAAACAAATGCAATTTAAAATCAAAGAGACTGTTTAATGAAAATAATTGAGGTGATAAGACATATTTTATAGATGACCACGATGGTCAATGTTTTGAGGAGGTCAATACTTACAAAGAGTCCTTGTTAAAAGAAAAAACTTTGTAACGGCATCATGCTTTTAATATTTTACCGACTTGTCTTTGCCCAGTATTTACATCACATATATTATAAATCTAACTAAAATAACCTGATGATGTCTCAAACTAATGACATTTTGCGGAATTTGTGCCGAAACAACATTCTTGATTCGAGGTTTATGCATTTAGATACCTTTTAAGATGCTTTAATGTTCAAACTGTGGTAGTACCTAGACATAATAAGTAGAATCAAAATAGGTTTAAGCTTCAAATTTTTACAAATTGATTCAATTGACTCCATAATCACACAAAGTACGCTAGCTGTGTAAGAGCTCCATCCCTGAGCAATTGTTGTTAATTCAGGGATACACTCCTGAAATTAAAATGATTACGTTGCTGAGCTAGCCAATGCGAGACAGGGCTTACGGGTTTTATGAATGTATCTATTAATAATTTAAAAAATATGGTCTCTGCTGGTAAGACGCTGTGAGGTGTGACAACAAATCAGGGAACCAATTATTTGCAATAAAAATGGAAATTTCGTTCTTGGGAACACCACAAAAATCATTTAATAGAGCGTCAAGTAATCAAAGTGATGAATGTAGGGGCGAATAGTTCGAGTGTTTTAATAAATAATGCATGGTACATTAATATATTACACAGTTGTTGTAGATCATCAATATTTTTTCATCTTAAAAACATACTTCGTCCAATTTCTAAAATAGTAAACTGGTGAATGAGTGCAGCCTGCAAGATGATAACGAGCCTTTACTGAGCCTATTGCCTTTCCATGGAAAATGTTGTCTTGAACAATCTGAACAAAATGTCGTCTCTGGGTTCGATAGTTGAGTAACGTGGGTATGTGAGAGGAATTCTATAACTCTACTCCAAGATTAACACACACATTTACTATTGATTTAATATAAAAAAATTTATACTTTATTAGTCAAAGAGTAAACTTTGTCAAAGATTCGAAGGGAAAAGTTCGATAAAAGTAGTTAAATCTTCAGCAAAGTAATTCATTCCTAAGAATAATAGAGTTTTTTGCTTACCTCAGTACCCTTTGACTCTCAAAAGCGCAGGGATGTTAATCTCATTTGGCAGATTGGTTAAATAAATTTTTCAAACGAACACATCTATTCATAAGCAATTTACTTTTTTACACTCTTTCTTTCACTTCTGTACGCGTTTTCTATTGTAATGGTTTCCTTTCTGGAAGTAGATACTGAACTAAATTTACTTTTTGATAAGCATTGGCCTTTCAGGAAACCAAAAGTTCACTTTTAAAAAAACTTTCATTTCTTGATTTTCAAATTCTCTAAATATGATAATAGGGCATGAAATAACAACGGGGGTGGGGCGGAAAAAATCCAAAAATGAAAAATCGGGAGGGGACGATTTTGCAGTATTCTAGAGTACTTTTCTTTCCGACGATTCATGTCTAAAGTGTGTCAGACGCTTTTAAGTATGTTTTTAGCGCAAAGTTTCAAGGCGACTTCCAAACATAAGTAATCTGAATTTTGCAGTTCAAGCTATCCATTTCCTAAACGCACCAGTCACCTCGAGTTGCTAAGTGAACACGTGTTTGTTTGTCAAATAAATATTGTGATAATGCCCCTGTAAAGCCACTGAAAAATGTCTTCAATGTTAGTAGTTTCAAGTTAAGAGAACATCCTACAAAGAGTACATTACAGACGCGAGTAACGAAATGCTGCTCTGTAGATTGCTACTAAAACGCATTTGGATATAAAACCGTTTGACCCGTGTTTATGTTAATTTTTTATTTTCCATAAGAGATGAAAATGGCTGTTATGGGTTTTGTAGTATGCATACCTTGTATTTCAGTCTGTTTGAAGAATTCAGCAAATATGGAAGAAGAAACTAAAATCCAAATATTCCTTTGTAGATAATATTCAGTCAGTTACGAAACATTTTCACCTTCTGTTTAAAGAGCATAGAAATACTGTCTAGAAAAAGCTTAAAGAGCTTGAGGGTGTGGCGGATCTCCAAGAAGGATCGGAGACTAGATGGACTCCAAAAACTTTATCTGCTAATGACGCACGTACAGCTCACGATTTCATGATGGAAGTACAACGGAAATTAGAGCGATTGATGTAAACACGGTAATTGCAAGACCATCCGCTCCATTTCTGGATGAAACTACGAGATGCATTTTCAACACGTCAAAACATCATCAGGAGGAATAAGACATAGAGTCATTATGTTCAAACCACGACTAGGAATTAGATTCATTAGGATTTAACATACTTTGTCTTTAGCCCAGGGACAATTTGTTTCACAAATCGAAGTCGTCACTTTCTGCCCTTTCAGAGAGACTGAACCTATGTTATGCATTGTGATTGACACCTCAGTGTTGAAACACAAGAATTTATCAGAAACGATAGAGAAAAAACTTGCTGCTGGTGTATCAATAGAGAATTCTGTTTGGATAAGGACAAGTGTTTTATCTACCAGCATGAGAGAACGCTACTGAGAGAAGTGTATAGAAAAATTCACTTGCATGTCGGTGAACTATTTTAATTAACTGCCTGGACAAAAAGTGGCCACTAGCATCCTTTAGCAACTTATTACAGGCAGCCGAAATAAGTGAGAACATTATTTGAATAAATTACCACTATTTTCTGTCCTTCTGCTCTCTCAAAATACCAATAAAAATAAGACCCGAGAGCTATGTAAATCAATGAAAAAGTCTTCTTTGTGTATTATAAGAAAAGAAGATTCCTAGTGGTACAAAATTAAATGCACTCATTTTTTAAGTTTTACGACTCTTTGTAATATATGAAGATAATAGCGAAGTATATACATTTGCTGGTGGGATTTTTCGTGGGGGAGGGGGGAATTTTCAATTTTGGGTGTGACCCAATATAGTTACAGGGATCACGCCCCTATTTTGTATTAAAGATGCTATATGAGAACAAAAATGTAACTTTTAGGTCTGTGTAGCTCAGTAACCT
>JANTCA010004410.1:0-10239 GCA_024741275.1 Chironex yamaguchii
ATACTCTGAGGAGTGTCAGACGAAAAAAGCTTTTAAGTATGATTTTAGGGCAATGTCGCAAATTTTCAAGGCGATTTACATGTTAAGTTGTTAAGTTTGGAGATTGGAAATTGCAGAAAAGTTGATGAAGGAATTTCTGTAGTTTACGATGTATTTTGGTAAAATCAACAGTTCCTCTTCCCAGATTACACAAGAATGTCCATTAGAAACAATCAGGAATACAATATAGCTGTCTTTCTTATTCAGGATTTGATCTCAGGATATTGAGCTTGATTATTCTGAACAGTTAAAGTGCCCCATGATAACTATCCTGTCAGTATAAATCTTGTTTTACTTTAAAACATATTTTGAAAACTTTGAACAGTGGTTTCAAATATTGTAAATAGTGGATGGATTTCTGTGTTTGTCAAGCACAATTTTTTGCAGTTTGCGTTTGTCTGCATGAGGGGAAAGGGGTAATTGTCCAAAGTGCCCCATGGCACGAGCTGACCATTGCTTGGACCTTGTCACAGAATGTTTGCTAGTGTGACAGTGTGACATAGCCCACTCACATCTTTACTGTCATCACTTTGCTTTACAATCACTAAACTGTATCATATAACTATAAATGTAGAGCATTCATACTTCTAACGCTTTTTCAGCTCATTGTTTGATGTAACTTTGCAGTTGCTAATGCCATTGTTCATATTCCCAACACATTTTGAGCTTGAACACTAGAATATTTGATGCAACTTTGCAAGTTGTAGGTCGACTGCTTTTTGTTGTGTAAAATGCAAACATACGCGTGAATCTGTGAATTTGTCAGAGCAAGACAAACGTAATCTTCAGCAATCATGCAGTACCATTGTTAAATTTTTTTGTGAGTCCTGCTTTCTAAGTGAGCATTTTCCAATGTATAACTGGCTACTTAATACTGACATAGAATGCTTTTTGACTAAACTATCTGTCATCAACTCTGATAAATTTTCTCATTATCTTCAGGGAGACTTGCACTTTAGGAGGAATGCTTCTAGTTTATAATGCAAATCTGCTTGTTTGTCCGTTGAGTCAAGTCAGCATTATGAATGGTCAAGTTGTGTAAACATAGACCAAAGTAGACCTAAAATTCTACAGACAATAGGCAGCCTATCCAGTCTTGTTTCAATGATGTTTGTTTGCTGGCAGGACACTTTCAAACTTACCTCACATTTCTCATGACAAAGGAGTTTTAGCCAATCAAATGGGTTCACTATACAATGACCATTGTAATAAGATATCACTCTTTAAAGTTGCATTGAAATGAAGAATTAAAATGAATCAAATGATTGGCTAAAACATATGTCATTTGTATGTCATTCAGGGCATGCCCTCCCAAGAAATAAAATTGTGAACTCTCCTAATCTCCCAAATTTGCTGTTGACCTTTGATCAATTCAAGCGACACCATGGCAAATGGTGGGCAGATTTTATGATTTCCTTCAAATCAACCATAAGAATGGAAATGATTCTAGTGTGGATTGAGTAAACTGTTTGAGTATCAAACATGAATGGCCTCTGAAATGAAAAAAATATTTTGCTCAAAATCACTGGTGGGGCACTGCAGTGGATGTGCCACCATTGCACACAAGCATGTTTTGTATAATGTCAATTCTTGTTTAACTTTGCAAATGGACAAAATAATAACTTCTGAAAGAAATTGACAGATCGATTGTTTTCTTAAGTTACATAATTTACATGTTCTTTGAGAACTTGTTCTCTGCTTATTGTATCTTCATGATCGGACACCAGCTATAATTATGTGTAAATATGTAAACTGAGCAGCAGACACCTATGTAACACACCTCTATATGCAACCCAAGATAGCAGTTGACCAGCTGTACAATATGCTTTTTTGATTGTGTTTAGCTTCCACCTTATATTGCAATTCTGCCACTTGGTACTGGCAATGACTTGGCTAGGTCACTTGGTTGGGGAGTCAAGTATGTTGGTGAGGAACATGAACTAGAGGATATTTTAACAGATATAGAAGAGTCAGACACAATTCCATTAGACAGGTAATAATTATACTCTCAGTGATGTAAAGATAGTCTACGAAGATATGTTGAATACTGAAGCAATGCTTGCATTGCACTTCAGCTTGTACTATGTGAATGTATGGTGTACATGCAGTGTCATAAAATAATTCACTTTTGGGTGACTGTGCTTTTATCGACAGAAGTAAGTTGTGATTCAGACCGTGAAAGGTCTGTAACCCAAGTCTCACAGCTACAAATCGATCGCCCTCATTTTGTTACTGAACAGCTCAATAGGAGTGCTTTAATAGAGTTAACTGCAAACAATAATGTTATTGTCATTATAATTTTGATGGCTGATTGGTTTAATAAGCTTTGGGCTAAGGACAGTGATTATTATGGTCCCTGTAACGTGGACTATTCAATGAGCATACTAGAATAAGTATGCAAATTTATAGCCAGAGGAGTTGCAATTGTATATTTGCTCCAAACCTGTTAAAATTGTCTATTGCCATACATGCGTATCTATTGATTGTATGTATTGTTATTAGTATTTTGTAATGTATCAGTGTCTTTGTATGTAGTATATTAAGGCTGATTTTCACTTAAGAAGCTCCGTTAATGTTTCTTACATTCATTCTCTGAAGATTTCCTCTCCTTGCTGGCATTATTAGTCTTGATTTGTCCCCCATACATTAAAAGCATTGAGATCTAAGAATGAATGTTTGTGTATACAGGGAACTGTTACAGATTTCTAAACCACTTGTTGTACTTTGTCCATCCATAGTAATGTCAATATGGAGACAAAACTGTTCAAATATTTCTTTCTGGTTATTTGTTAATTAACAGAGTTGTGATGAGTTTTTCATGCCCTACCTTTCAGGTGGAAAGTCACAGTAGAGCACAGTAGGTATTTTGGCATGAAACCTCAAATTAAGGTATTTCTTTTAATTTTGATATCTGTTTTATAGCTTGGAAACTTTGTTGAATGTAACAAAAAAATGGCCATTATTCAAATCTGCTTAGAAGCTTGGCAAGGTTGTTACGTTGTAATAGAAATCAAATCTATCTATCCTTAATTCTATCATGCATCCTTTTATTGGGCCTCCAAAGGGAATGGCTTGCAGTTATTTGACCGTTAGTCATTGCACTGGTTGGTGAGTCAATTGTACATGACATGAGTAGTCCAACTTACAGTTGGTGTCACCATGTGAACCATTGGGAAATTGGAGTGACAACAACAGTCACCAATACTAAACCAAATAAACACTATTCTTCCCGGTTTGCAGAAGTGGTATTCAAAGGCTGTAATGAGCACACAGGAAAAGCATGGCGGAGGACTATTGTTGTTCCTAAAATTCAATTCTGTTTAGGTGTTGTTATAATCAGTAAGATAGTTTGCTTATTCTTATAGCAAAGCCAGTTCTAGTTTTGGCACCAGTTGAGTTTATTGGAGTTTATTTTTAGCTAAAGCATGCGACTGTCTTCAATGCAACCAAGTATGCACCAAAAATCACCGCTATAAGAATGCCTGCAGTCAAAACTAGGATCAACTGAAAACTCAGTGTTTCATTTCATTTCTTAGCATATAATATAAATGCTTCTACAGAGCCCGAAACTGTTTTTCAGTATAATTGTACGGGACAGTTGTGCAATGTTCTACATGCTTTGTACGATGTTTTTAGCAGTAGTAGTAGGTGCGGAAATGAAAATTAATGAAAGGGATACTGAAACAAAGAAAACCCAGACTTGTTATTGAATAATGGGATACATTTTGCTTTTGAAAAAAATGAAGTTTATCAGAACCTGTCGTCTTGTAAAATAGCTGTGGACCGGAATAACTGAAGATTTAATTTTGGCACAGTTTGCATACTTTGATAAATGCTCAATATTTTAGACGGCAGTACAGTTTTTATCCACTATTCTTGATAAAATCAATAGATTGCCTTTAGACATCACTATTTCAAGGATTTCTATTCCAATTTTCTAAAGCAAGTAGCATTGCAGCATCCATTATTGCTGTTGTATGGCAAGTATTCGTTAGCATGTGTCGTTTCAAAATCAATAGTTGTTGTAAGGCCTTGTTTTGTTTTCTCCTTTAGAGCTGGTTGATGAACAGTTACGTTTCATTAGGCTGTGATGCACAAGTTGTATTGAACTTTCATAAGCATCGTGAATTGCAGCCATCGTTATTTACCAGTAGAATGATCAACAAGGTAAGAAGAGCTGGTTAATATTTTCCATCTAGTTTTTACGCATAGACAGTGTGTGAGTTACTGTTGAAAAATGTGTTAATTTTTATGTTAAGTTTTCGCACTTCTCTTTCTTTACAATGGATGTCATTTCATGTTCAAATACAATTTCGGATCCACCCTGGGTCTGTTTGCATATGGTCCATAGTAGTGTTATGTGGAAATGTTAAAAACATAACTCCAATTTTTTTGTGGTGTTACGTCCAGTACTTTAACTGCATAGTAGAGAAAAGTTGCTTATGAAGCCCAGGGAAGTTTTGGGGAAACCAGTAGCTTTCACAGTTGAGTGGGTCCTGAAAATTCTTCCTTGTGAAGGTGTTAGTCACACCCTGTCCTAAAAATGTGTTAAAATGCTAGTTTTCATCTGATCCCAAGTACGTGTTCGTTTACTAAAATAAAATTATGGATCTTGTCTATTCCGTGAAGGAAGAAATAGTTACTTGCTCAACTCTGATAACCAATTTTATTATCAGGACACCATTTGATGATGTTTGAAAACTTTTTATATCTTCAAAATACTACCAATATTGATAGTATTTTGAAGATGGTGCTTCAGAGACCATTTCACGCAAATTTACTGGGTTTGCAGACACAAATAGACTCTAGAGAGAGGAACAGTGCTATAATGTAACTTCTCTACTCTTCTATGTCAGTGCACAAAAATTTTTACCAGTTTAAATTCTGCATACCCTTCTAATTGCATACACTTTGAAATTGTATAAAATCGTTATAAATGGTGTTATTGTCTGATTTTGTTTGGCAGTTTATGTATTTCTTTTACGGTTCGCGTGATGTCCTTGAACAAGAATGTAAGAACTTACACTCTCGCATTGAGGTTGAACTGGATGGCAACAAGCTGCAGTTGCCATATTTAGAAGGCATTGTAGTCTTAAACATTGGAAGTTGGTGTGGTGGATGTGAAATATGGCAAGGGACGGGAATGGGTACAATCCCAGCATCAAGGTATGATGTCCACATATTTGTGAGTAATTAAACACAGGAAATAAGCCAACTTGTTTCAGTTTATTTAGCCTGACTGAACGTGCTAGTCGGATGAACTTTGTGTTACAAAATCTTATGTAATTATCTAAGCCATGGTTTTGTGAGTGGAGACTGCCCCTTTCTGTTTGATATTTCCACCTGTAGTTGTAAGCTATATCGTTGTACAGGGTAGATTCTTGAGTTTTTAACTTGAAATATTTGGGCATTGTATCTCAAAACTTGCGTTAATTTGAAATTTATCAATTAATCCCGCCGGTAAACTCTCTATTTTGCGCAGTCGTCTGCTATTAACTCCTGATTTGCGAGCGAGAGGAACCATTCTCTGACCAGGATGTTGAGGTTTACCAAGTTAAAGCACTGTGTTTTAATTGAATGATAAAGTGATTTGCCGTAAAAAGAACTTTGGGAAATCTTTGGACTATTATCTGATAACTTTCATGAGCAGCATTGTGCGAGTGAGTTTCTGTACACCTTAGTGTCGGTAATATTAGACTTGCATGGCATATGCATATTGCATCACGGGTGGGAATTGTAATTGTAGTAATAATAATAGAAATAATCATGATAATTATGCATCGGACTGATTAATGTCAGTGCTCTATAAACAAGTAGAAGCACTCCTAGAGCGCAGATCTCCACCAAGCCAGTATGAGCATTCACACAACAGGGGTTTTACCAACGATGATTTGCTTACTAGTTCATGAGGCTATCATTACCAAATATGATAACTGGGTTATCACCAGTGGGACTTTCTCACTATTACTATTTCACGAAGGTTTCATTACCGAAAAAGTGATCCAGAACCCAGCATTTGATCTGGATCACCCCCAAAGTTTAATCAGTTCTAAATTTGCCCATTTCTGACCTATCCTGAAAATTTCTTCGAAATTCATCAGTAACTTTCTGAGTTATGTTGTTAACAAACAAGCAGGCAAACCCACGCCTGCAAAAACATTGGAAGCACTCCGAGGGTGCAAACCTCCCCTAAGCCAGTATTATTATTCAATTAAAATGAGTTTTCCCCGCGAAGATTTCCTAGTCTGTTCCTCAGGGTATCCTTGAGTATGTTTGTGTAAAGAATTAGTTTACTGACACAACTTCTCGTCTTAGAAGGTGCAAAATTCTATTTGGGGTGGTATTTTGTTTGTTTATACCTAATTGATAAGAGTTTAAGAGGATCTTTTTGTTTTCTTGTTTATTGTGGGGGCATCTTTCACTAGCACTTTGAAAGTTTAATTCTTGGATCCAGACCATGATCCGGATCACCACCAAAAATCAATCATCTTTAGTTGGCCCGTTTCAGACGTATCCTTAAAAGTTTGTCAAAGGCCGTCCATAACATTTTTAGCTATGTTGCTAAAAACAGACAAACAAACAAACGCTGCCAAAAACATAACCACCTTGTCAGAGGTAATGATATGCAACGGTTCTGGCATCTCCTCAGCAACCTCAGCACTAAAGGTATCTTTACAATGAGAGGACTTGACATCGTGTGATTAGACATGCAACAGATGACCTTGAGGGTAAGGTTCTGAGAATTTTTAACGGGAATAAGATTACAGCAAGATGTTTAAAAATATCTGTTGTACATATCGTGCCCAGAGAAATGACTGGAGACATTGAAAATATTTTAAGTCACTTTTAAAGTTCATGTCGAGTTATTCAACAAGTTGTTTGTTAATTTCGTACTTTTCGTTTTTCATCTCCTACGGCAGCAATAGCGTATTGGTAGAGTGCGCGCTTTGCGTGCGGAAAGTTGTGTGTTCCAATCCACGACCGGGTCATACCGAAAACTTTGAAAATGGCACATAATTCTTCTCTGTTTTGCACACAGCACTTATGTTGTAGATTATGGAAGTTAAACCTTAGTGCTGCCAGTGGGCCAACCTCCCTTCTGTAGCATTCGTTATGCTCGCACAACTGTGTTGCCCAAAGGCCAAGAAAACGAAGATGGGCACTGCCCTTTACATGATGTTGGAAGAAACGTATGACTTGGTACAACGTGTAATAGCCCTCTTCTTTCTTATATAGTTTCTCTGATGGGATGTTAGAAGTTGTTGGCTTGAGTTCTTCACTGCATATTGCTAGAATTCGCGTCAACTTGGCCGATCCAATAAGACTTGGTCAAGCCAAAAGTGTCAAGGTACTTTACCTTTTATTTAAAATACCTGTGTGTTACTTTGGGCAGATATTGATGTTGGCATAGAAATAAAGATCTAAATAGACTTGATAAACTGAATTTATATATATAAGCCGTATATAGAGAGAGTTTGTGTGTCTGCCAAGAGCTCAATTATCCATGGTTAGTGAATATGTTTATAGTTTGTTAAGAAGTATACACTTTTAAACTTTTGGAATAATCACTTGCCAGAAAGCTCAATTTATATTATATCTATATATGTTTGTATGTATATATTGAAAGTTAAGGATTGGCGTGCTAAAGCACACGCATGCCATAGCGTCACATATAGCTTCTCCCAGTCATATTACCCGAACGTACACGTCGTAAATTCTGCTATGCCAACGAGGTGCTGGTAAATGGTGAGAGTTTAGCGCCGGAAAACTGCCCCCCGCCCCCACTGCCTTGTGAGATAAGATTTTTTAACCAAAGACTAAGGGTGAGGTAACTCTGACAGAAACCTCCAGAGGAGCTTAAGCCCTGTTGACTGTGGCCTACCGGCGTGTATACTATGCTCTGGTGCCCAGTAGCCTAAGTCCTAGCTATTTATGAATCTTTACTTTGTCAGACTCACTCTGATCATACAATTAATTTACGGGAATACAAAGAGGTAAAGGCACATTGCAGCAAGAGCTTAAAAACCTGAAAAACTAATGGTGGATGAATATGACAGAGCAGATCCAAAGGACGTTTTATAGGAAGAATTCGAAGGAGTTTTATGGACTTCAACGCCAAGTATTTGGTCCTCGTGCCTCCTCAATATCTCCCTGATGTCGAAAGATCCAGAGAACGTTTTGAAAAGATGGCAGGAACACTTTACTGATGTAATACAATCGCTTACCAGTGGATGCTGATGCAGTTCATATCTTTCCGCAATTTGATGTCATTTTCAGATTGGATTGTTTGCCTAGTTTTGATGAGGTGCAGTTAGCTATCGCGCAGGTCAGCAGTGGCGAAGCAGCTGATTTAGATGGTCTTCCAGTGGACCTTCTTAAAGTTGAAAGTGTGAATACTGGTGATGCTAGTCTTTGTTTTGGATCTGGGAGGTACTCCGGTTCCACGGGATTAGATTGATGGTGTCCTAGTGACCGTGTTTAAAGGAAAGGGACAGAAGCATGTCTGTGACCATTACCGAGAGATAACTCTCTTTGGGAGCTGTTGAGAAAGTTCTTGCACGGCGTCTATTAAATAGGCTATTGGAAGACGTTCGTCTTAATGCAATTCCAGAGTCGCAAAGTGGCTTTAGGGCTGGTGAGGGACAATGGAGATGATTTTTTCGGAGAATCCAGGAGAAATGCATTGAACAGCAGATACCGCTGTATCAAGTGTTTGTGATCTGCCTAAGGTATTCGACACTTTCAGCACGGATGCTCTCTAGTTGATCTTAGAGAGAGTAGGGTATCCGACCTTTGTTAGAATATTCAAGGAACTGCACAGTGACGTGAAATCCCGTGTCTCCTTTAACGGAAAATTATGTGATGAAATTCCAGTTGACGATGGTGTCAAACGAGCTTATATTCCTGCGCCCACTATTTTCTCTATATTCTTTGCTGCTCCACTTACTCATGCATTTCAAGACTGTGACAACGGCATCGTGTTAAGATTTCGAATCAGTCATCAGGCTGCATTTTTAATCTCGGAAGGATTAATGCCATGCAGACGATGCTGGTTTTTTGTTACACACTTAAGCCGATATGCAGCAGATAATGGTTCGTTTTGCATTGCTTTTGGTCTGAAGATCAGTCTGTCTAAAACAAAGGCGATATTCACTCCCGCAATAGACCAGCCATACGCAGAACTGAACATCATGCGTTATGGTACTAGGTTAGGAGTAGTTGATTCGTTTGTCTACCTCGGTAGTTCTCTGTCAAGGGATGGGTCTTTTGATACTGAAATCCACAGACGAATTCAGAAAGCTGCTGCAGCTTTTGGAAAGTTAGAGAATAGAGGGTGGCATCACAAACAAGACAAAGATCTGCGTTTACAAGACCTGTGTGCTAACCACACTCGTATACTCATCCGAGACATGGACGTTGCGTCAAAAGCGCATTAGATGACTTTTAAGATTTCAGCAAACATACTTAAGACGTATCTTAAATATCAAGTGGCAAGCATAAGTACCCGACACTGAGTTTCGTAGGAAAGCATGCTTCTGTATTGTTGAGACTCTTGCAATCAGGATTCACACGCATTGCGTGGACTATGTGGTTTGAATGGAAGACTGTAGAAATTTCTTTATGAGCAGCTGGAAAGTGGTAAATGTCCTCGACATAAGCCTAGGAAGAGGTACTCTAGAGAAAAGAAAGCAGTTTCACAGTAATATAAAGCGAGAGCTTCGCAAAAGTTTGTTCGACACACAAAGTTGGAAATGCAACACTTGTGAGCGAGTGCTACTGTATAAGGCTGGCTATGTCAATCACCTTAAGTCACACCAAAGTCCTGATCTGGTCAACGCAGTACCTACTAGGCCAGACCAAACAACCTGTGTAATATGCTGCAAAGTTTACAAGTCTACTGCTGGTTTGGAAAGACACATGACTCTTCAGAACAATACTCTTTAGCCTTGAGAAGAAGTCAACCCAGTGGAAGTCACCCAATTTATATGTCACATCTGCTTCAGGTGTGCAGATCTACAG
Organism: Chironex yamaguchii; assembly: GCA_024741275.1. NCBI lineage: Eukaryota > Metazoa > Cnidaria > Cubozoa > Chirodropida > Chirodropidae > Chironex > Chironex yamaguchii. Next base: position 10,060 of record JANTCA010004410.1, read on the forward strand.
CAAGACTACAGAGTCATCTGAGATGGCATGGTTGAGGAGATGGAGAGAATTCAAGATGGCGGCAATCATCTGGAAAGATGCGGCAATCATCTGGAAAGATGCAGCAATCATCACCTGTGTTTATCTGTTTATATGTATATATGTTTATCTGGTTATATGATTATATGTTTATATGTATAT
>JANTCA010004411.1:0-10237 GCA_024741275.1 Chironex yamaguchii
GAGAACTCCTGACATAAGGATTGACACTGTTGTTGGAGCTTCAGATCCGGTTTTAGATGGCTGAAAATGGCATGACATGGTTCTGTGGCTCTGAGAACCTTATCAAGTGAAATGCCTAAGCACGTATGGCGTTTCGTCCCAACAGGTTTAGATCAGGAATCTCGGACACAGTGAATTCAATTTCCTGTGGCACTTCAGTATCGCGGATCCTGGCTGGGGCTATGAAGTATCCGTGTATTGGCAAATCATGTTTGCTGGCAGATTGAAATCTCCAGCTGGGTTCGCCGAGAGGTGGGCAACCAAGATCCTCCCAGTGTTGCTTGGAAATAAAATTCCCTGCTGTGGCGGTATCCAGTTCCATATTGACAGTTTCGCCTTGGATCTTGAGGGGTACTTCCATTTTTGGCAAGGTTCTTTTGTTGGAGATCGTGTTGACCACTACGATTCTTTTGAGCAGAGATTTTTCTTTTGAAAGTTTTTTCTTACAAACCCTTTCCAAGTGGCCTTTAATGCCACAATAATTACATTCTGAGTTTCTGAAACGGCAGTTGTCGGCGTGATGATCCTTATTCCCACAGTGAGGATGTGGAAAACGAACCTTCTTGGCACCACTGGCATCTTTATCGGAAGAACCTTTCCCTTTAGGTTCGGGTTTAGGGCGTCAGCTGACCTTTTGCATGGGTTTTGGCTTGAAACCATGAACAGTCTCTTTAGCAACCTTGGCTGCGTCCTCTGTTTCAATAGCAATTTGGATGGCCCGGGCAAAATCCAGCTCATCATCTTTGACCTTGAACAGGGCTTTCAGGACTGCTTCGTTGTTAACTGAACAGATGAAGCGAGAGCAGAGTGCTTCGTCCTGGGCATCCTTGATTTAGGCAAAGTCAGACGTTGCGGCATCTTGACGGATACGGGCCGCAAGTTCTTGGAGTGTTTCACCTGGTTTCTGTCGCATGTCGCTCAGGAATTTAAATCGTTCATGGACGATGAATCATTTGGGGTCATATTGGTTCCTCATAAAATCAGTGATTTCATCCATTGTCAGATCGTTGATGCTTTTAGGTGGAGTCTGTTGGCGGGCCAGGTTTCCCAAAAGACGGTAAACATCTTTGGACTGGTTGGTCAGGAAAATTTGGGCCAGCTTGCATCCGACATGGAATGTGCCCCAGGAAAGGTATGGAATCAGTCCAGGTAGTCAGGCCAGAGTTCAGAAGTGGAATCAAATGACTCGAAATCCGGGATATTTGGAATCTGAGATGGCATGGCTGCGGCTGCATGGGTACCCTGAGTTCCTAGATGCAGCATCTTGAGCATGGTCTCCATTTGTTCCCTGCACTGGCGTTCCTGGGCTTCCAATTGGGCTTGTTGTCGGGCTTGCTGTTGGGCTATCTGCTGTTGCAAGAGTTCGATGAGCCTGGCGGTCTCTTACATCGTAGTAGTTACTGATCTTCACCAATCCGGTAGACGTGAGTCGTCTTTGACTTGAGTCTTTGTCGTAGTATTGCTGAAGAATCCTGTCGACTGCGCCAAAAGTCCCTGTTGTATCTTAGGCGATAGTCTAATAATTACAAACTCAGGATTTCGAAGTCAATGTTTATTAACACTAAATAATAACTAATACAACTAACAAGACTAACGCTTTTTATAGCTTTTGAAACTGGTCTAGAAAATTCGGGAATGGAACCTTCAAGACAGTTCTCTACATACACGCAGGAGCGCACGTTCACTTATTTGATGACAGGCAATGTCATCACAGTCTAGAATATACAGAACGTCTGGCAGAGTGCCATCTGCTGAAAGTTCGGGAAGGTTCGGGTTACAAATTGTGACAGGTGCTCACCATGACACTTTCATTGCCTCAATACCATCCTTCTTCTCCTCCTTGAACATATCATATTCGATTGTTGTTGGTGGTTGCTTTTTGTTGGCACTTTCGATGAAACATTGGTCATCTTCCTTTGTTTCGTTGAAGACCACATCTCTGCTTAATAACATTCTTTCCTTTTCTCTATGATAAAGACAGTACCCCTTAACTTCATCTCCATTTTCCTTTGTACGTTTGGTTTTGCATCTCATCCAAAGAGGAGAAAGTGACCAACGTTTGTCTTTTCACTGGTCCATAATTCATATTGAGTCATTCTGTGTAAAAAGTTTGTTTTTCTATATGTGTGGCAGTTGCTGAAGCCCAAAAACATTTAGGTAGCTTTGAGTCTGACAACGTTGATCTAACAGACTCAGTCAATGTTCTGTTCAATCTATCAGCAACACCTTTTTGCTGTGGTATCTTTGGATTAGTTATCTGATGGTGTTTTCCATCCTTTTTGAGGAATTTTTGAACTTTTGAATTTAATGTGTACTCACCACCATTATCAGTTCAAACTGTTTTCATTTTCACACCACTAAACCTCTCTGCCATTGCTTCCCCTTCAACAAACTTCTTAAAAACATCACAAACAACACACATGCTTCAAACATGAGTCCAAACATATCCTGACTTGTCAGCGATAAAGGTAACAGAATATTCTGCACCACTAAGTTACTTGACTTTGATCTTGATTTGTCTCCTATCGTTATGAACAATAGATGATGATGTTTCCCATCAATGCAATACTTGCAAAACTTATGGGTCATAATCAAAACCATCAACTAACTCATCCTTCTTTAGCTTTTGTTAGATTATCATCAGCAAGATGATGTACACTGTTTTACACAATGATAAGATTTCACTCACTTTGGAGATGTGCAATGTTTCCCTGCCACTGCCATCAAAGATGATCAGGAATTATCAATTTCGTTGGTCTTGTGCTTTCTTCATGTAGTAGTCTTTCCATAACAATTTCCATTTGTGGAACTTCGCTTCAAGTGTTATCGCTAACATATCAAACAATCTCGATAAAATTGCAAACAAATTAACAACTTTTTTCGCATTGGCGACAGGATCTCCAAAAATTGACTTAAAATCCTAATTGCAGGAGAGATGTCTGCTCTAGATGCTGTGGACAAATGTGTAAGACATGCAGTGGCTTCTATTTACTGCTGTCTTGTAAATCAGAAGTAGGTACAAAATTGACATTATTGGACATAAAAAGTGCAACCAGACATTCCACATTTTTTTAGAATGTTGTAAATGTAGTTTCTCTGACTAATAGTCAAAAATTTAGTTCTCAATGTCGTGATCAATATACATGTCAAGTGTATGAAACACAGTTCCCTGGTCAATCAATACAAAAATACATTCACCGTTGGAAGTCATAAATATGTAGTCAACCTAAACAGCAAGAGTCAGAAATTTATCTGGGTCATGATGACAACTGTAATATCCCAGTATTATCAGACTACTGTTTAGAGTTTGGAGTTGCAACCTGTGCATATGTTTTAAGGGATATACAGAATTGTGATGTTTGTGAACTACATTGTGAAACATGCTTCCTGTAAGTTGTATAGTCTAGATCACCATTTACAACGTCATTTTGACATCTAATTAACTTTCAACACATTTGCAATAGCCACAATCACATACAACACATTGCCTGAAGCAACATGTGGATAAACTTGCTCAAAATCAATGCCAAATTCTTGAGAGTTCAAGACCAATCAGCTCCCACATCATTTTTGCCTTTTATCAAATCATTCAACTTTAACATATTCTGCTGAATAAAGATTGGTTTATCATTAACTGTCCATTTATTAGCATCAAGTAAATGTATATAATGATAACCATAGTTCCTAAAATATAGTTCCTAACAATGGTCATGTTGAGGAAGTGAGCAGCAATTGAAATCTACTGTGTCTTAATACTCAAGCTTAATCAAACTTTGGGCCTATAACCTCTAGAAACATACTTGTGGTGACTGTTGAATCATTGTTCGCTACATAGTTTAAAACAGTCATAAATTAACAATCTTTTTGTGGTACAAAACTTGAAAATCGCTTTGAAAATTTGCAACGTTACGCTAAAAACATACTTAAAAGCTTTTTTTGTCTGACACATATGAAACATCAGAAAGGAAAGTATATGTATATGCCAATTATCCAAAATGTGTAAGGACGAGAATTGGTACAGCTAGATTGTCCTTTCATCTACGTGTATTGGAGTCAGTCTACATTAAAATAAGAAAACCATTACTCTGTCGGCAGAAAGAGTTTTTTCACTTGGACCCTTCCAATAATGTTTTGTATCTTTATTTTCTCTTCCTTTGTTTCCTTTCTTGTCTAGGATTGGCTAGTTTTGCTACATGTTTCATATAGATAGATTGCCATATACATATAATTTCCTTTCTGATGTTTCATACTCCGAAGAGTGCCAGACGAAGAAAGCTTTTAAGTATTTTTGTAGCACAATGTTGCAAATTTTCAAGGTGATTTACAGTAATAAATATGTAGCATCAAAGGGAAGATAGGTACATAGGAACAAGATATCTGTATCAAGCATAGAAACATATAGAGTACATTAAATGATCGATTACATGCAATAATATTTTGTATTGGGACAGGAGGTCATAGACAATGGTAAGAAATTTCAATAGCACAAAATGCAATTTCAACAGATTGCAATTGAGTTTTTAATGGCGATGTTTGTATTATAAGAATCATATCACAAATTTTGAAGGGTCTTAGATTTTTATCATTACCTGTCCCTTAAAATGAAAGCTAGTTGTTAATACATGGTTTTATGTGTCATATTTAGGTAAAACCTTTGAGAAGGCAGGTGTCAATGTATCAGTAGTACATGGAAATTTAAACAAAGATGCAATTCAGCAAATGAAGTTTAGAGGAAGATCAATATCTGATGGAGCAACATTTTTTGCAACAGGTATAAGTGATGTGTAGATGTCTTATTTTGTTAAGCTTTTAGTGTTTGTTTGAGGTATGTTGATATGGAATGCATTGAAATTTTGGTCTCAAGGTACCCAAGCAACCAACAAAAAATATTAGAAATAAGTATTACCATTATTGTTTTATCAAGCTTTGCAAAGTGTTCATTGCCTTAAAGAATGAAAGAAATTAGTTGTGTGATGTAAACGGCCTCTCAAAACATCAATAAAAGACCAACTTGTGTTATAGTAATGGCTGGCCACTCGATATCGAGGATACCTACCTGTCTATTCACGTGGCTAGCAACCATGATTCTTAGGATCCTGGACAGGCAGATTTATAATCACTCATCTGAGCATTGTCTGCAGAGTCAACCTGTGGTTTATGCTGCACATTAACACGTGCAGAACTAATTTGCAGTTGATAAAAATGAGTGACTAAACCAGTGTGAACAATTTGTTGAACAAGACTGGACACCCATGTACTCAACCACGATATTTTGTGGTATTATGCTAGCTCAGCAATTCAATGGCTTCTAACAGTTTCATCATACCCAATTTCACACATGGCTTGGGTTGACCCATGACATATAGTTTTCAGGCACTTGCCGAAGGTGCCGTGAGACTGGATTTGATCCCAGAACCTCCTGATCAGAGTGCAGGCACTCTAACCACTTGGCCACTTGCACACACAAAATTGTGTTATTAGGCTATTAGTTTAATCACAGTGTAGCTCCTCTACTGTGGCTCAGAGCTGATGTAAAAACCACTTTAAATCTGTTGTATCATGCTTAAAGGGCACAAATAATAATGTGACCAAAACTCATTGAATTCCTTGCAACATAATACTTTTATGATAAAAACTGCAAACAATCTTTTTTTTTTGTAAACACTATCAGTAGCTTCTGTATAGTTGATAGATTTGTGGCTTTTTATGCTACTCAAAAGCTAACAGAGAAATAAAGTAAAGTAAAAATATATAGCATCAAAAAACATGTGTTTTGACTGCTCTAAAGAAGTTTTTATATTTGATAATCATTGGGGCCTGTTAACCCCAAGGCCCCAGTTACTGCCAGGCTGGAAATAATCTTATTAATAGGCATAAGTATTTTGGTTTACTTTTCTCTTTATATGGATAGTAATATATATAGACGAAATATCTCAATATGTGTCCTTCCCAAAATTGAAGTAATTTTTTGGAAATAAATTTGTCTTGTGTACATAGAATTAATGACAAGAAAAGGAAAACGTAACTTGTATGTTATTGATGAAAAAACCTAGTCAAGGTGTGTGTTGTGGTGTATCAGGAAGAGTATGAAAAGTGATAAAAAGTACATCCAATTTCTTCCCTGTGTGTGAAGGTGCAAATGCGTGATTGTGCAGCTTAAATGTAGACGGCTGAAGATTATATAAAATGTTTAGTTTGGGCGTGTTCATATTGGAACTTTGCTTTTCTTTGTCAGTAGAAAGCATGAACTACTTTATACATGCTTTGAAAGTGTTATTGCTGTTAAATTTTCTGCTCTAGTCCTCGTCAAATTGTATTCATTGTTGTATGTACTCTGTTCTAGTACTACGTAGTATATTCAAAAACTGTATTTAACCACTTGAAGTTTAATTAATGGTTTTTATATTAGGAGAATACTATTCATGCCTATTCAACCCACTTAGATTCTCCTAGAACTTTATAATAGGGAAAAGACTGCAAAATTTGGACGAGAATTGTCTGTATTCCTTCAATTTTACAATGTAATTGCTCTAGCTACTTGTGTGTGTGAAAAGCTTTCTTTCATGTACTGATTACTTCAGATTTGTTAAGGAATGGGGTATCCATTTGAGTATCTGTGGGGAAATGAGTATACAATATGAAATACAAATGACAAGAATAATGCTAGTCTTAACATGTTCTTCCACCTTTTTTGGTCAAGGTGTAAGCTCAGTCATTCATCCTGTTAATCCAAAAGTCCCAACTGTCCACTTCAATTATCGATATTTTGAAGTTGAAAATCCCGATGGAGAGAAGTTATGGTGGTTTGGAGGTGGAACAGATTTAACACCATACTACCTGGATGTACAAGTAAATGTTTCGTTTGCTTTTTCTGTTGTTCAAAGTTTGATATGTGCTTGCAACCTCGTATAAAAAAATGAGATAGTACTTCCGTATATTGTGTAATACTGTGCGCAGTTTTTGTATTTATATATATATATATATAAATATTTTTGAATTATAGTTTTCTTGACCATAAAATATGAAGTCCAAGTGTATCATTTGCTATGTAGTACGTAAATTGAGTGTATCTTGGAAATTTATTGTTTATGTGTAATTTCTTTACATATATTTCATTTTAGGCTTGCGATCTATGTGTACAGATTCTCGTAGGCAATAAGGTCAATTTTAAAAGTCATGTATGCTTTTCTGTATCAACTGTAATTTTTTCATTAGCATTTTCAGAGCATTTCTTTTGCTAAAGTTTGCATGGCAATTTCTCCACGTTATATGGAAAATATTGCTCTATTAACCAGGCAAGCACACATTCTTGATAGTTTACATGAATAAGTATATATTCTCATCTACAAAAATACTATCCAACTTATTCGTATTCCGACTATACATGTATTTTTTCCTTCATGAGTCCGGCTTTCCTTTTATTTCTGCCTGTCATTTGTTTTTACGTTTGTTCTTAGCTACATTGATTTGCTTCTTCCTTCTTGTTTTCATAAATGAGAAAGCTGAAGGTTACTCCTGTATCAGCTTATTGATAGCTCAAGTTTTTAACCTGCACTGAACAATTTTTCCTATCATGAGTAAACTTGTTCAAATGCTTTTTGTACAATTATGGCTGTGTGCTCTGAAGGTGGAGGTAGAACTTTTCTTACTTTGAGGTATGCCTTTTTGCTTAGGGATTGTGAATTGAGTAGTATATTATTGGCTTGAATTGTAAATGGAATTGGTTTTCTTTCTATTGTCTCTCTTTGCTTCATATAGGATGTTCGCCATTTCCATGCTGTCCTGAGAGATGTTTGTGATTCGTATGACCCAAAGTATTACAAAAAGTTTAAAAAGTGGTGTGATGATTACTTTTACATCAAGTTTCGTGGTAAGTGACATGTAATTTTCTCTTCTTGACTATGGTGTTTCCTTCTGGTACCATTATCTTGCCTGTTTGTTCTTACAGCCTATAAAGAAATATTTCGATAATGGAGAATATCATGACAAGTGGGAGTACAGGGAGGGTCATGTTGTGTCATGAAAACTGCTGTTGTGATGGTAATTGTCTGACAGAGAGGAGTATAAAAGTGTTTTATTGCTACAAGTTGTAACTGGAGGAGTTATCTTGATCACCGAGTACGTATTTACTATATTATTGTATCTTTAATGTATTCTTTGTACTCTACAGATGAGAGGCGTGGTGTTGGAGGCCTGTTTTTTGATGACATGGATACTCCATCATTAGAGGAGTGCTTCTCTTTTGTAGCTGCATGTGCACACTCTGTTTTGCCATCCTATGTACCAATTGTGGAAAAACACATGCATGATCCTTACACGGAACAACAGAAGATATGGCAACAACTAAGACGTGGAAGGTAAATCGATCATTTGATCAATGTCATTGTAGTTGTGAATGTAATTATAGTTGTTAATGTTATGATCACTTGTAGCTTGGATTTTATTTTTATCAATGTATAGCTACTTTGGTAGGTAAACATTAACATGTACACTCTGTGTAGGTATTTTAGGCTGCATGCTTCCTATGCCAGAACTTTAAGAATTGCACTGTATTCCCCCTATCTTCTACTCTGCACCAGTACCAAGACTTTTATCTGCTCATCCCATACATTCATTAACCCTACACAACGTTTTACTACAGAATTGCTTCCCCCAAGGCAAATGGTATGTTTTCGGCTCCATTTGTTTACCTTCGTATGTTTGTTTGTCCAAAAGCAACATCTTTAAGTAAGTATTTCAATTTCTTGAAATTTTCAGAGAAGGTAGAACATACCACCAAGAGCCCATTTTAGTAGTAACCCTGGTAACCCTCTGGATCCAGATACATTTTTGAAAGTTTCTTTGTCATAATGAGAAGTTTTTTTTCGACATGGCTTATGTTTACTGCAAAAGGTAATGGCAAAGGACACCAACTACTACGAGTGTATAAAGCAGATACTACGGTACCTTCTGTCCTACTTTTTGGTTGTGCCTCTTCACGTTATATTTGTCTAAGATACCAAGAAATTTGGATATTTTGATGTTTGCCCTGAATTCTACTAAGGTGTATGCCTATCAGTTGGAATGACTCAATGCCATCCGACCAGGAAGACTTGTTACTGGAAACGGATGACAACAAGTCTTGTGGACTAGTGTTAACTTTGCCCCCAAAGTAGATTACATTTTATCATCGATTCATAAATCATGTTGACGAGTTGACATCAATCAAAAGTAGATTTTTTGGCAAGAAGTAATCAAGATGGCTTGTACTTGCACCCTTCGAGACTGAAGGAAGCCTATCTAGTATCAGGCAACTAAGCTGGACACGCCAAAGTAAATACGGAAGGCGTGAAATCAATATTCCTTTGTTTCACCCAACGATGCTCGCAGAGGTATGGTACCTTGTTCTGATTTCGACATGTCGCTACGTCGTTTACTAAGACCACGTCGACTGTTGTCTTATGACTTAGCTTGTGTATTTTTCTCTCATATACGGAAAACTAAAAGTGAAAGTGATAAAATTCTTGGATTCTCGTTGCAGGTATGTGGAGTTTAATTTGGTTTATGATCGGGGTACTAAGTTTGGTCTGTACACTCCTGGCTCACGCATCGAAAGTATCCTGATGTCCTTACCATTAACTGCAAGATGGGAGTACATGCATGAGCCAACAGAGGGAACCCCAGAATATGAGCTTCTTTGTGTTTTACGAAAACCAAGGGATTGGTTTGACTCCACTAGCTAAAGGCATATTTGTAGAAGTAGTTTGATATGGCTGTGTTTCTGTGGCCTTTAAGGAAGAATTATTGCATCAAAGCACGATTTACTTCTTCCTGACAGTTAATTCCTTTAATGTTGCCATTTGTCTCATTTCAGTGGTGACAGGAGTTTTAGTAGTACTGAGTGTACGGGTTGTGTGGACTATTTCCAGTCTAGTTTTGAAAATGTGAGAAAAGGTCGTTTTCGTGTTTGGTGCGGGTATATTGACCCGTAAAACTGTCTTATCTTCTCTGAGTAGATGCATGTTTACCTTTGATAGTTCTGCTTTTATTAACGATCATGCGTTTTCCAAGTAAATCAATACGTGCACAGGTTTAAACATTACTTGTTATATTGTCATATTCATCACAAATGTTATGTTGGTACCATAGATATAAAAGGACTAGATCGAGTACTTGATCACGTGATGCGTGGTCAAATTGAAAATTCAATATGGGGACT
>JANTCA010004412.1:0-10237 GCA_024741275.1 Chironex yamaguchii
AGATAGATAAATAGATAGATAGATGGATGGATGGATGGATGGATACATAAATAAATAATCAAAAATACCTAAATAAATGAACAAATCATACAATCATTAAAAAGATAAACAAATAAATCAATCAATGAATAAATAAAGACAGAAATAGAGAAAGAAACTGCAAATGAATAAATGTCACTAAATAAATAAATGAACAAATAAATCATACAGTTAATAAATTAATCAAGAATATATACATATACATATACATTTATGCGAGTCAAAAATTTAAACATGTAAACAGAAAGAGTGTAAAGCATACCTTGGTATGGAGACTTTGATGCTGATCTTGCCTTTTTTGATGGATACCTTTGACGAAGAGAGACACCATTTTGATGTCAATACACTTCTGATTATCGACACGGTAAAGAGATGTCAGTAGTGCTAAGACACTTAAATTGGAACAATCCTTTTGTGGTACAAGACTTGCTGTCTTTAAGTGGACAGACCCCAATATACTTAGATGAAAGGACAATATAGCTATGCCAATTATCCGAAAATTTTCGCCCTCATAGATTTGGGCAGGTTCTAGGTCAACATTTGGTAGAAATGCGAAATCGGATGTTCTGGCAGTCATTATAGCTTTACAAGCGCGAGGTAGCTGTTCTCCACAATTTAAATTTCAACAGATTGACACAATTAAGACAATAAATTCCTTTACAAAAACTTTAATGTGCATTTATACCATTCAATTTCACATCAAATTTTCAAAACTTTGCTACTGTGCTGTTGTGCTTAATAGCAAAAAGGTCAGATATGCAGTAAGGAGATCTGAGTGTGATGCTCCCATGGTCAAAATCATACCTTTTCATAATTCATGATTATAAAAATACTATTCCACAAAATACAAGTGCATTAACCAAAATAATTCAAGAACAAGCTAAGGAAGATAAGCATAATTAATGACACTGATGGTCATTGAACAGAGAATTTCGGATACGTAATAGATTAGTAAATAAATCTTATATTAAATATAGAATATTAATAAACTTTAAATCCAAATACCATGGATTTTGATGTAAGTGAGTATGCCGATCTTCTGCTGCTTGCCTGAATTCTCCAAGCTAAATAAACAACAAACAATGATAACAATATCTATGTAATTCACTGCTATATCTATTGACTACAGAAAAGAATAACAAAAGCTTGGATCCAAAATAAATAAAAATGGCACTCGATAAAAATTATATATAACAATTATATTTATCCAAAAAATCCTAGTTCATCAGTATCAGTCAGTCAGTCATCCTCCATAGTCCTGCGGAGGACTGTCGGCATCTCTCGTCTTCTTGCGGGTTCCTGTAGAGCTGGTAGTCCACCTTCCACGTCTTTCAGGTTATCCATCCATCCGATCCTCATTCTTCCTCTCCTACATCGTCGTCAGTATACTAAAATAAGATATCTCTTTTTGATTCCAGTGGAATGACAGATGAAGCCTTGTCATCTAGCAAAATTAACCTTTTAGACCATGTCAAATGAAATCTGTCAAAACAATTCCCATTCCCTCCCACAGATACAAGGGCAAGCCTTTCTTGTTTTTCAAACCACAGATAACGCCATCACGTAATTTGGTCAGAAGGTCTAACCCTTGTATTACTTATACCTTCTAGAATAGTTTTTGTTTAGGTTTTCCCGTAATTGTGTCTCATCGTTAGGGCACTTGTATTTCTTCACGTTCTTCTTCCATAGCTCTGGTCATTCCTCTTCTCTAATGTAATCATCAACAATTTTCTTTGCCCCGCTTTCAAATCAACTACTCAATTCTCTCTGGGTCTCCCTCTTCTTCTCATACCCTCGTCTTCTACATTAATTACGGTACTTGGCATATGTGGTCAAACCATTGTACATTCCTTCTTCCTGCTGCTTCATCTCTTCTAGGAAATCGTATGTTCCAATAATACAGGTTATGAAATAAAAGCTCAGGGTCACTTCGTATGATAGATTGCAGGAAGATCTCAAGTCCAGATACAGAGCTTCTTGAAAGACATTATTCTTTTGTTTTTAAATTATCCTTGTCTCAGGCTCAGGCTCAATTAAATTGTGAGAAGAGGGCTTATATAACATTGTCAAACGCATTTATTAGAGGGTTAAGAAGTCCTTTAAATCAAACAAGTTAACACAAATCAATAACATCTCCCTTTTGGGGGATTAAAGTGTCCTCGAGTAGCTCAAGTTGATAGTCCTTTGGGGGTACGAAGCCCTCGAGAAGATCTGGCAAACGTCTTGCTGTAGGAGACTGGGAGAGATTATGAAGCCTTTCAGATCGGAAGGTCACGGAATTTGTTGGCTACTCTTGTTGTAGGTTCTACTGATGGGGTAGATGGACTGTCATCGTCCATGTTTAGAGATGCATGAAATGGTTTTTTGCTGATTGCTACAAATAATTCCACCTAATAAACGAGAGCACACATTGGTCAACTCTTGCATTGTTGGCCAATCTCTTTTCGTTGTAGCCTGAACTTATTGTGTCATCTGTTTATGGTGTTGGCAATGTTGTGCTGCTGTCGCGCATTCGTGTTGCTTCAGATGGTCGGATGGAGAAATTTGGAGTTGAACTTGACAAATTTATTCTTATATTGTGACCAAACAACCTTGTTACCTTGTTGTTGGCGACTTCATGTCATTGTCAGGAGTAGTCTGTAGTCGTAGAGGGGCAAGGAGTATGTCAGCATCTTATTCTGTTGCCTTCTTTTTCATTGCCTTTTTTGATTGTTTGAATGGTCCTTTCAGCTAAACTGTTAGATTGGATATCTGGGATGGGATGACGTGTAGTTGAAGTTCCAGTCAGATGTCGTAAAAACGAGTGTGGTAATCAACAATGATCAAATACCAAGAAACCTCTCCAAATAACGTGAACAAGTCACCTGCTACTATCAACCATGGCCGTGAGGGCATACGATGACTTAGCTAAGATGGCATTGCGGTGTGACAAGCAGGTAGAGCAATTTGACACAAGGTCCACGATGTCACTGTTAATACGAGGCCAATAGATGGGGTCGCAGTTATTGGATTTTGTCTTTTCTACGCCTAAATGCCCTTGGTGGAGACTCCTCATATCAGCTCATAATGATGTGGGAATAATAATTTTTTCGCCTTTGAGAAGAGAACATTACAGAAAAAAATTCAGACCAAAACAGGTAGTATGGCTTCACTGGTAGTGGAATTTGATGATTTAATGACTACCACTGAGCTGTGTACAGCTGTAGGAGGTGTAGAGCTGGGTCAAATTAGACTTTAGATTCTAACTGTTCATGTCTTCTATCAATTAAAGGAAGGCTCAAGATGATTAAATAAACAAATGTATCAGTATCTGTTGGTACATTTTCAGGAGTGATCTTTGAGCTGAGCTCTGCTGACAGCATTTGCTATCACTACCTTTCTACCAGGAGTCAATTCTGGGTCAAAACTGTACTTCTGAAATCAGGGGAGAAAGTGTTGAATTCGGTAGTACTAGAGTAATTGGGGAGGATGACTTTGAGAGGAAGCTGACCATTGATCTCTGCAAAATTATGACCATAGAAATAGTTGTGGATTACATGTTGCACAAAGTCTCTCTTTCGATTTGTGCATAATGGCATGGGCTGGGCTACATTTGAGAACAATCAAATTTTACTAACATCGAACAGAGTTCCCTATCATGTAAAAGCTCTTGTTTACAATATGTATGTACTACTAGTAGTACTTTATGGTCTAGAATGCATTAATTGGACAACAAAGCTACTACATAGTGTAGAAACATTTCAAAACCATATAATGAGATTCATGACGAACAATAAGCTACTGGACCGTATTTCAACAGAACTCGGTCAACTCACAACCTTAATACCGATTACCTCCGTAATTAGGAGTAGAGTCCTAAACTATTCGGGCACATCAAGAAATCTAACACTGGCTTATCAAAAAAGATGTCTAGAAGGCATGGTAGAGGGAAAGAGAAATAGTAAACGTTAGCTTGAGATGGTTAGGGAATGAGATGCATATGCTACAGGGTACCAGTGACCATAACATAGGATTTTTAGAGAATAGTCTGTGAGAACTGGAGTCAGTTGAAATGCGAGCAGGGAGTGAGGAGTTGTAAAAGTGTAACGCTGGTGCTTGAGAGAGTAGCTTCTTGAGTTTATTGACGGCATCAATTAGAGGTTTCTCAAAGGACCAGCCTATAAACTTGTTGAAGAGGAGATGCTTCAGAAAGGTTTGGCAAAAATTTGCCAAGGTAAGTCACTCTTCCTAAGAAGTGCTGGAGAGGTTGCTTGTTAGTAGGAAGAGGTATGTCCTTTATGGATTACACTTTGGAAGGATCTACTTGGACACCTTGTAATGAGATTATATGGTCATGAAAGACCACTTGAGATGCTTTGAAAAGGCATTATGATCTGTTGAGGTGTATTCCAGCCTTTCAAATAGATGTGAGTACAAATCGGAGGCAGCAGTCATGTTCTTCTTCTGAGCTGGCCGAAATAATACTTTGGTCTTGAGAATTAGATGGCCTTTCAATACCAGAGATGATGTTGGGGATTTCCGCTTGAAAAACGTCACTAGCTAAATGTATACCACAAAGAAGATGTTTGAATCAGTATTGGCCATTGAGACCAGAGCATTTATCATCAAATCGAATGTACTGATAACCTTGGCTTACATCCAGTTTGGAGAAGATTGTTTCCCCTGCCATCTTTGTCATGATGTCCCCTCGTTTGATAGCACCATTAAGATGTCCAGAATCAAGCCAGATACAAAGTTTGGCTGTATTGGGCTCTGTAACGATTGCAAGTGAGATTATCCAATATGTGGGCTATTGAATAGGAGAAATTATATCTTGCTTGAGCATTTTAACCAGCTCAGCTTTCAGCTTAGACTTCAAACTCATTTGGGTTATTCTATATGGCATAATGACAGCTTGTGTTCCATTCTTCAAAGATACATGATATGTCTGAGGTAAAAACACAGGTCACCAAAGCAATTGGAAAATCCTTGATGTATGGAGGCTTGCAAAGTGTTTACAGTTTGTACGTGTTTGATCAGCTGCAGATGTTCAATACTATGGAAGCCTGGGGTAAGAGTAGCAGATATATTGGCCACAATAAACATAACTGGAATGACAGTAAAGTTCTTGTGCTTTACATTCACTATACAATTTCCTTCAACTGGAACTTCAGTGCCATTGATTACGTTCATAACTGAATCTTATTGGGAAAAAGTTGTAGTTTGGGATGTATGGCTTGATAACGAACCATTTAAAATATTGACAACTGGTGTCTATTTTGGATGGCATGTTTGAGCTCTCAATTTTCAAATTCTCTGACCATTGTGAGTCAGGTTTGTCTCAGGAGATAGAGCATGAAGAAGTGTCTCGACAACCTCAATGAAGAAATTATCAGAATCTGTAGCATGGTTGTCCTCTACAATGCCTTATTTGTTCTTCCTTTTACAAAGTTTTTCAAAATGCTTCAAGTTTTGGCAGTTGAAACATTTCTTTTTATATGCAGGGCAGCTCCATCATAGAAGAGGAGGCACTTGGCTGTGTTAGTTTTGTGTCACTGAGTTATAAGTATGCTTTTGTGTATGTGTGTCACTTATCAAATTTATGTCACAGGGTTGTTAATTACATGTTGAGTATTTTGGTAATTCTCTGAGATTAATGTTCTTTTGGTCATGTAGACATAGACCAAATGACTGTCTTCGTGTTATGGCATATCTAATAGACAATTATCAAAGTTGTGTTTTTTGGATTTGCCTCCAACCTTGATGGGATTTAGTCTGATGGTATAATTTAGTCCTACCTCAAAGGTGTCTTCGCTTATAAGACATTGGCTACTTTTATGTACTCTATGATTATGAGGCTTGTAGCACTTCTTTTGAGTGCTTTAGAGACTCTCCTGTAGTCAAACCTATCTTGGGAGCTTTCACAAGGTCCAAAGCAGTCTCATTCAATATCCTTTCTCTTAAGTGTTGGTCAACTAGTCCACTGATCAAAACTTCCAAACTGTCCCTCAGTTCTCTAAACATTCTTTGCATAATTTAAGCAGTTACATTACAAATTGAAGAAATGGTTGCCCATTATACAAAACCACGGACAGCTTAAAAGAAATTGAAGACTGAAACCTCTTTTGACCCTACCCAATTGCAAAAACTAATTGGAATGCACTTCACTTATATTTTTTGAAAAGGTAGGAAGTCTTTTCCGATGTGAAAACAATGTTAAGCTTCTTGTAGCATGTGCTTACTTAAACAAAGCAGCTAAGATTAACAAGGGGACTTATTGTTTTAATTTGTGTTACAACAATTGATAACTTACTGTGATAAAGGCACTAGTTGACTTGGGCCTTTGGCCATGAACATGCCATCCAACTTCACCGACCTTAAAGTATAAAATCAAACATAGAGCTGAATGATAATTGAATAATTAATAATTAAAATCTCAAGTAATCTTTCAGTAGAAATTTAAGTTACAGGTTAAAATACCTACAATACGCTTCAGTTAGCAAGATTTATTCTTGATTTCAGTCAAATGCTAATGCAACAGAATCAGTGTGGGTAGCCTACCTTTTGTTCAAGCATTCATTAAGAAGACGACATGGAAAATAGCCTGGTCAAGTGAAATCATGGCTCCAGTCAGTTTGGCAGCCCATCACTAGACCACTTGGCTTCTGAACTTCATTATATAACAGAATTTTAATACTTTATGCTGAATCACATGCCCTTAAATGACTATCTTTGAGGCAAACCATAAGGTCCCAGGTTTATGTAAACATTGCACCAACACTGTTCCTGTAGCACAGGCAATGTTTCTAAAAGGTTACAGGTATATATAACAGCATCTGACTGATAGATACAGTGTTCTGCCTCTCAGGCATATTTCATGTACTATGAAACACCTAAGTACCTTAGTCATACTTCTTTCTAAAAACTGTTGCATCATGAGAAATCCATGGACATAAATAGCAACAAAACCAACTAAAGCTATAGGGAAATTCTATTAGCATGCAAAAGGCTTGGTTTTCAAAGCTTGCTTGGGTTTAACGGGTCCCTATGATTGACCTATAATCTATCTTATCCTTAGCTATTTCTTAACTGACTTCTTCAAGATTCATTTTATTTCCTTCAAATCAATATTTGCCTTCAAAATGTCCCTACCTTCTCATCCTGTATTCACTGGGTCAAGCATTCTCTTCTATCTGATCTAAGTGGCAAAATAATTCGGCCTACTACATCGTGCACATAACTTTAAGCTGTTAAATCATACTTTGTTCCCTCCCAATTAATATTAATGTTCTGGATGAAACCACTACAGTCTGATAAGAAATGTTACTTTTGATACATTACCCTTCTTGCTTTGGAAATAGGATGTGGAGTCGCCTAAATAAGGGAAAAATAGACCAGAAGAACTTATGTTTTAGCATAACCATCAAATAGAACATTGAACATTTCACATATTTTACAATACAAAAAAATAGTAAGAAAATGTCCAACGTCACGAATTGCTGAAACATTATAGAAATAACCCCAAACAAAATCAACGTTATTATGAAAACTATGATTGATACATTATCCTGAAAAAGCTTAAGTGCCTTGTACTTATTCCAAGGGGTCTATTAAATAGCTTATGTTGTTGTTATGGCAGTGTCAGGTGAAGGAATCTGGTGACTGCTGTGGGTCTTCTCTGTAAGTCTTCTACTGTGAGGTTGGTTGGGTTCTGGGGGCAGTTGAAAAGGTGAGGGGCATTGTGAGGTGGACAGTGGTCGTCCAGTCTTGTAGGATCCAGGCAGTCTTTTGTGAGCCTGTTGTAGGCGAGTAGAGCTAAGCCAAAGATGATCTGGCCTTTTGGTTACGTTCTTTCTCCAAATGGTGGATGTCTGGAGGGATGTTATCCAGTAGGGGTTTTGGGTCCAGGATGGTTCTTGTTTGTTCTACAAAGTGCTCGTGGAGGTTTTTGTGGTTCTGTTTCAAGTCTGCATGGGAGTGCTTTTGAACTGTCTCGTGGTATTTCTGATACAGGGTGGAATTCATGTCTTGAGGATTCAGCTGTGGGATGGTGCGGCTGTGAGCTGGATGACCAGGTCTCATTGCAGAGGCCAGGTATTGAGAGGCAAGGAGGTCAGTGAGCTTTTGTTTCTTGATGGAGGTGTGAAATGAGTGCTATCTTAAGGCTTTAATACCTTATGACAATTGTAAGTAGTGATATCCTAAACTCTCCTCACACTTTATGTGACATGCCTAGCAGGGAATTTGAAACAAACATGTATATTCCATGTTAATAACAATTGTAAGGAATCCTTTTATGGTACAGAACTTGAAAGTTGCCTTGAAAATTTGCAGCATTGCGCTAACAACATACTTAAAAGCTTTTGTCATCTGACACTCTTCAGAGTATAAATAATCACAAAAGATAGTATATGTATATGGCAACCTTTTCGTATGAAATACGTATCAAAACTAGCCAATCATAAACAAGAAAGGACACAAAGAAGCATTTAAATATGTTTTTAGTGCAACATGGTAAATTTTCAAGGCAATTTTCAAGATTTGTAAGTAACTAAGGGTTCCAGGATCATCTTTCCTGCATTGCTGGCTCCTCATACCAACCCCTTGGCAATGGCTCTGTTTCACTAAAGACCCACAAAATGACATGCCAAAGAGAATAATGGTAGGATCCTTCTCCTGACAGTTCCAAAGAAGACCGTGGACCTGTGAGCATTCCTTAAATGTTGTCACTATAGTCAGCAATGACGGAGTAGCATGATGCATATGGTTTCCAACCTATTCAAAGCTGGCTCCCCCTTGCCACCAAACATCAATTGGGGTGCAAAATAAATGCAAACTGTGGAGAAGAAGGGTTACTGGTGGTCATTAGAGCTAACCATGGTTTTGACAACTTTGGGATCAAGGAACACAGTTGCTACTTGGACACAAGGGTGGGAACTCATCATCTTTGCAATAATAACAATGGCTCTAGGGAACTTATGAACACTTACACTTGCTGCTCTCCATATGTAATTTAAGTTCCCAGTTCCTTCACAAGATATTGTACCATGTCCAACGTAAGTCGCATCTAAGTTCGTCACTCTATGATCTTTAACACCATCAGGTCCTTTGAGAAAAATTATATTATCTGTTATATCAAATAATCAATATACAACATTGGATTCAATAGCTTAAATTATCAAATAATCAATACACAACATTGGATTCAATAGCTTAAATTATCAAATAATCAATAAACAGCATTTCTTTCAATAACCTAAACTATCAAAAGTGGAAATTGAACAATCTTTTTGTGGTACACAACTTGAAAATCACCTTGAAATTCTGTGACATTGCTCTAAAACATACTTAAAAGATTTTTTTGTCTCACATTTGTTAGAGTATGAATCATCAGAAATGAAAGTACATATGTGTTATAAAAAACCCGGGTGTGTTCGACAAATGTGTAAATCTCAAGAAAACAAGGCATGCTGTCTATTGTTTTCAATAGTCAACAACAAGTTCCATACACAATGGGTTCTTTTGTGTACATACTCAATGGGTTCATTGAAGCATCTTGTCACAGCTTTCCTATAAAAAAGACAACATGTCATGGTGTTGACCACAATTATCACACTCTTTTCTTCCTTTTGCCATTTTTTTTCTTTGTTCTTTGACTGAAATTTTCTTTTACTGACAGCATTTACCAGACACTCATTATTGTTGTAGCTTGTTATATAACAAGTGAAATGTTGTTCCAAGATTTTGCGCCTGCATATCTTATGTATCTCAAACCATATTGCAATGTGTTTTTGCATGTCTTAAGAATGTCACCTTTGCATGCCTGCCTGGTATCATGTTGATGTACATGATAGCAGGCATTATGTCATGCATATAATAGGGCAAGCATTGCCTTTTATTTTCTTTAAATATCCAAAACATTGCAATCTTCTGCACGGTACACATTTCTCTTTGATACTTGCAGTCCATTCATGAGATCTTTCATGGAGATTCAGTCATACATCATACATTCCCTATATCATTCTTGCATCATTACTTTCTAAACTAATCTTTATAGTAACAGTATGTTAAAAATAGTTATAACAATTATACTGTTTAAAGTATGGCAAAGCAGCAAATGTTATCCAAAAGACAATATCTTTAACAATCTTTTTGTGGTACAAAACTTGAAAATCACCTTGAAAATTTGCGACATTGCACTAAAATCATACTTAAAAGC
>JANTCA010004413.1:0-10236 GCA_024741275.1 Chironex yamaguchii
ATCTATCTATCTATCTATCTATCTATCTATCTATCTATCTATCTATTTATCTATCTATCTATCTATCTATCTATCTAATTTACTTTTTCGTTTCTTACTTTCTTCATTTATCCATGTATATATTTATTACTTACTTCAGATGTTTATTGAGTCATCGTTATTCATTTCATTCATATACTTAAATACGCCATTAATTTAGTCTTTTTCTATTTATCCAACAAACGTTTGATTTTTTTATTGATTGATTGATTACTTAATGCTTTGTTCATGTGTTTAATTATGTTTTCACTGGTTCATTGATTGATTGTTTATTTCTTTTCCGTTTTCTTCACCCTCACTTCGACGTGTCCTTCCTGTTGTTTCGGGTCGTGCTGTCTTAGGTAGGATTTTAAACTGGACCCAAATCTGCAAGGCGTAAGTCATTCATAACAGACGAAATATGTTGTCTTCACGAGGTCGATTACATCTGCAGGGAGATTTTATTGATATTTGATTTTATGGAAGAAACTAAGTACTCTCCCTGTTGTCTTGAAAAAAACCCACTTTGTACTAATGTAAAATTTTGGAAAGGATGTGCAAGCACAGAAGCGAATTACGCGAGAAAGAGAGCATGAAATGTAACATGAATCTCGTCAGGAAATGAACAGTTCATAGTTACGAATGCTTTTATTTTGCAATGCAGCTCTTTAAGCACGAATGAATATTAGTGGAAATCCCAAGTTTCTAACAATCTTGTACATGGCTTCTCAAAGGTGTGTTCACATATAGGCGTTCATACGTACATGCTGGATCACTTACATACTATGCGGAATTAATCGTGTATAAGCTATCCCTTTAAGTATTTTTGTGTAGCTATGAATAGTTATTTGAAGCGCATGGATAAAAATGGAAAGTACATTCAATTACTTAATTTAGTGGAACTAGTATCTCCGATCAATGATGTAAAAATCACATATTAAAATACATTTCTTTGTTTTCATACTAATGCCAAGCAATCAGTTACCAAACAATATTCGACACATTTTTTACCTCTCATCATAATCATTAAACGTTTTTCTAAAATTTTGCTTGTTGCCTTGACACTTTGAAATACACTTGCAGGTCTCTACTCAATTAATTTTGTTCCTTTTGCAATAATGAAATATCGTGTGTTTCATTGCAGAAATAGCTGTCCCTACCACAGCAAGTCCTACAGTTCCAGGAGGACAACAAGGTGATTCCAATGAATTGATAAACGTTAATTAACTACGAAAGGTTTTATCTATGCAAATACCAATTTGTTTATAGTACCTACTGCAATATTTGTAACATACTTCAATTAACAAATCAAACAATTCATTAGCTCGTCAACCTAAACTACCTCATTACAGGAAACTAAAACTGTAATAAACTAGAATAAAAACAGATTGTATTTGTACTCCTGTTAAGTTAATAATGTTTAACTTCCTGTCCTTGAATTTTGTGCGCCTAACCTTTTGACAATAAAATACTATTTGTACGCGATAGGATACTCGACGGATGTTACCAAACATGCATACATGTGGTTTTTGACGAGCTCAAAGAACACTGTCTATCATAATTTATATACTTTTCCATTAAATAACGAGTCTTCCATGTAACGTTTCGACGTTTACAATTTTTTTCTGAATAAGATTAAAGTCGAAACGTTATATTAATGTATATGTATATATTATGTATATATGTATATATATTATGGTATTCAATTATTAAAGTCAATCTATTAAAGTCAATATCCAATGTAATAGTAGAGATTTGGAAGGATCAGAATAACATGAAGGCTTGATTGAATACATCTTGGAAATAATACTATACAACAATAAGCATGGTATTCTTGATTGTAAGTGAAAGAAGATGTTAAAGGAGTGAAAACGATAAAACGATATCGCAAAAACGATAAAAGAGAGAAAAATAAAGAGAGGAAAACAAACAAAAACGCCGCTGAAATGCATGTTTAAAGTTCACCAAGGAAGGTTATGATAACAAAGTTTTATGTATAATGCACTTTTGAATGCATGTACTCAAATAAAAGTTACAACTAGAGAAATGCAAGACTTACTAACAAATGAATGCGTGTAATGCCTGAGGTATCATGAACTGTGTAATTTTCTCAGCTAACATTTTATTACTGATTGACACAAATGCAGCTTTGTTCGGCTTAAATAAATCTCTTATATTTATACTTATACTCATCTTTCAGAAATTCTACCACCCATTGTTTATTGGTCAACAAGTTTTCCAACAAAAACAACAGTTCTTTCCAGGTAGATAACATGAATTTGTTTATTCATACACTGTTCCTAAAACGTTCCAATCTTTAGCTTGTTATTCTAAGCCATTCTGTTCAATTATTTTGCTGCAGGTAGCCCGAATAGTTCTTCACAAATGGGTAAGTCGACTCTAAAACTTGTTAAAGCTGGCGCAATTTAAGTACCAAATCAATATGAAGGGTACCAATTTTTGTACGAGAATATATCTTATGTTTGTTTAGACACACCAGTTTTTCATGGTTTTCCTTTACAATTGCGTTAGATACAATTTTGATAGAAAGACGAACTTTTCCTGCAAGCCGCTGTAATAGCATAACAAATCATGTACAAACAACTGTAAAATAACATTGTAAGTTGAAACAAGAACAGATAAGGAAATATTTACAGTTGGCCTAAAGGATCTTGAATTATAGAAAGTAGCTTCAGATATTAATCAATCGTATGAGCTGTTTTTAACTGAAACTGCTGCTACTTCCTTACATTTATTTTCTTAACGAATTTAAGGAAAGGAATCTTAGTACTGTAGTGGATAGCAATGAACAGTCCCTCTACCTCAATTAGAAAAATGGGTGTAAGGCACTCGTCTCATCTTCTGGTCATAACTAGAAAAGCAGCTAATTCTAAGCAAAAAATTCGTCAATAACGTACAATAAGTAATGTCATGCAAATTTATGCTCACTTTATAGATGAACTTTATTCAGTCTGGAAGACAAGCAAATTATCTTTTGCATATTTGCCTTTTTTTCAGCTAATTTATACTAAATTAGCTAGAATATACTCTAGTTAAATTATACTCTTAACACATTTCCTGCCCTCCAGTAATTTGTGTGTCAATATTTACCTTGAAAAAAGTAAAGTGTATTCAAATGACCTTTGTTTTATCAATAGATTAAGTTTATATTTTTGTGAATAGATTGTGGGGTGAGATTTGAAAAGCTAGGATGCTACAAAGACGAAGGAAAGGCGCAAAGACCACTACCAACTTTGCTATTCACGGACAGAGACAAATCACATGATAAGTACTCTAAAATTGACATCGACTGGAAAAATTGGGATGTTTACATGCCTGGTGTAATCTGCCGATGTGCGAAAGCAACAGCGGAGAAAAAGTGGACGATATTTGGACTTCAATTGTATGGTAAGTGACATTAATATAACTACAATCACATTATTACTTGCTCATGTTTACTCAGTTGTCGATGCAAACAGTCTTTCAGCAAGTGTGTGATTGCCGGGACTTTTGAAGAGCAGAAGCAGTGATCAAATGCCCTTATTCCATGCTCGGTCTAAACTATAAGAGGCAATAGAACAAAGAAAACTCCCTTTTTGAAGATCTCGAGAGAAATTATGTTTATTTTTTTTGATCTGAGTATACATGTTTTTGGAGGGCAGCGAAGGGCACTGTATGCTTCATGGTTATGTTGAAATGCCTGGAGTTGATAATCGTGATAATTTGTTACGTAAAACGATTTTCTGTTTCATAAGGTCAGTATATCTTCTCTGCCGTCGTGGTAAGGACTGGAATGATCCCAAACATTTGTGTTGGTAACTTTTGTCATAAACAGTTACTTCCAAGGTTGATGGCACACATTGTAATCCATTTGGATATGAT
Source organism: Chironex yamaguchii (assembly GCA_024741275.1). Lineage (NCBI taxonomy): Eukaryota > Metazoa > Cnidaria > Cubozoa > Chirodropida > Chirodropidae > Chironex > Chironex yamaguchii. The sequence continues at coordinate 3,901 of JANTCA010004413.1, forward strand.
AATCATAAGCATCAAAATACTTTTCATTAGTCAGTATCTGCACTAATCGAGTTTTTGTAATTTCTCTCAACATGCATAATCGATGTCTCTACTAGATTCTATCGCAAAGACAGTAGTAAATTTAAAAATTAGCTCTTAACTTAAAGGAAACAATCAAATCCCCCAATTTGCTTACATTTAAAGGAAGATGGTACTTTTCTTCCCTTTCAGGTTATTTTAATTTTTCACCCAAACACAGTTGAAACAAAATTATTACATTACTAATGTTCGAAATAACTTAAATTTTTTGATACTGCAGCCTCTGAAAAAGGAGACATACTCCATCAAATTTGCTGATATATTTTAAAGCTTTTTACAGCCAATTTGGTATTTTTGACTCACGGACTAGATTCCCTCATGAAAAAATATTATCTTTTCCATGTAGGTGAGTGCTGGTCTAGTTCCGATGCAGAAAGTTACAAGATGGATGGGTCTGCGACAGAAAATGAAGCCTGTATCAGCTATGACTATGAATCATGTCTGTCAAGTAACATCTGTGTAGGAACAAATAACCACAATTTTGTGTATAAAATAAATTAGTTAAGAACAAAGTGCTAGTGCCAATTTTCGAACTAATAAACCGACTCTTTTTAAAAGCAGTACTGAATGAATACGAAGTAATAATAAACGTTTTTGAAGGATCAGAAAGTTTATGTAAATTATCAATTTTCAGAGAACATCAAAAGAAAGAAGTATATATGCTAAAATGATATAGATGTGACTGAGGCTGGAAAATACAGGTAAGTGGGGAAAAATACGATAATTAATACATGGTTTCAGGGAGCTTACAAAAAAATGGAAGTATGCAATCCAAACAAGGGTTTTCGTGATATTAATACGCAGAGTCAGATCCAGCCTCTTAGGAAGCAAGTGATTTAGCTTGTCGAATGTCAATTCCATTACAATTTAGTTTTCATCAGGCTCTGGCACCTACAACCTTCTGACAAGCTAAATACTGTGTTCCACTAATTGTTGTGGGGTTTTATTGCAAGCTCCCTGCCAATCTTTAAACCACTCTTCCATCATCATGGGACAGATACCTAATGATCACAGTAGGAACGATCACAGTGGAACGACTTATTGTCTTTCGACCTCTCCTATTGAGCTGTCCAAAAGGCATCAGATTTGCACCCGGGTTCAAATCCCTGGTTGCCACAATGATAAGTTGACTTGTGCTTATCAACAAACAGTTCCCTTTGTAGCCCATTACAGGGACTGAACACTTCTTCAATGTTTAATGGCATATCAAATCTACCACGTTTGCTGTTCTCCTGAGAACAGTACGTTTTCATATTCTTTTCTCCCTGTCTTATGCAATTTAAGCCTGGTTTCCATATAACTGCAACTTGCCTGCGATTGTTGCATGCACCGTACGTAAGCAGTGCTCGACTTGTTTGAATTTAAACACCTAGAAAAGATAGAAGAGAAGAAAAGATATGGAAACCACTTATCCGAGGCAGACGCAGGACATTCTTGGTTATAAATAAGCATTCTTTTCAAATGGCAAGTGTTGGCAGTTATATTACATTTCACATATCGTAGCCCTACAGCACTTCGTTCTTAAAACGGAATATGAGATCGTTTGGTGTTGCATGATAACCACGACCTTGGTAGGCCAAAGTTTATGAAGAGTACTGTCGTATTCGAAATGAGCAAGGTGCTAGTCAATTAACAAAAACGAGAGGCTTCAAAACCAAGAGAACCTTCGAGTTTTTGTCATGATATATAGCCTAAGTCGAATGGAAGAATAAAAAAAGTAGAGCCAAATTTAAACTGCACAACCTGAAGCGTCATTGGTAGGAGTTACGTTAACACCAATTTTCCATGACTATAGCAACTATGATATCACTACTCTTCAGCACATAACACATACATGCAGCAAATAAAATACATTGATTTCATAAACTCATATTTCTTTACAGAATGTGCACATAGATGACTGAAAACAACTCAAGCATCTATTAAATGTTTTTGTTTAAATATTACACCTTTACAGCATTTACAAATTTAGGCTCACCTAAGACACTTTTAAGCAGAGGGGCTACAAAAATCGTGTTTCTACAAGTATAACAGGAATTTACGGCTCTCTAGGCATACACGTATATACAACACTTCTATTTTTGCAGACTACAGACAGGCCAAACGGAAATGCTGATCATTAATACTACTAATGAAACTATCGACTTTCTCTTGTGTATAGTATATCACATCATTTACACTAACGCCTCGGTACGAACTACCAGTTAAAGTAAGTGGCAGGTTATTTAGTGCAATCTCGTTTTCTATTCGCATCAATAGATTATTGTGCCCTACAGCATATTGTGGTATACAGTCCTCGTTTATATATGTCACACAATCCACCGGCTTTTCCTTTATATTAAGAATTTTTTCAAGTTCTTTCAAAGCCACATTATATATAGCCTCCAAATCAGCATCTTTGGGAGTGCCAAACATGGACTCAAATCTGTTACCACCCAACATAACCTATAGAAAAATGAAACGAAGAAAAATTTTGATTATACTGATGCCTGAACCAGATGACACGGAAGGAAAAAATGCAGAGACAAATAAGGGCATTTTCATTGAAGTAAAGGGGATGTGACTCGTACAACTTACCGTAGAAAATACAAATCTTGCAAACCAATTAAGAACATAGTATTTTCAATGTAGTGAGGTTCATGCTGTCTCATTTGAACCCCTCCTGCTTGGCAAAATTGACAAGAGCGATAAACAATATATTTACGAGAATACAATTGTGGGAAAATTTGTCGCTGTCCTTAACTGATCATAACGTGATCTTCTTCTGACTGAATAACTTATTAACCACGATAGCAATTGTTGTGATAGCTTACGATCATTTTACCAGTTTACCACATGCGCTATACCAAAAGTAGAGTTCTGTGGCACAGAAAATGTAGCACGTGAATAACAGTGAAATTAACTTCAGCTGCTGCATCAAGCAATGCAATGAATCACAAGTGGCCCTCTTAGCCATTGTTAACATTTGTCAATGAAAATTGGCAATTGAGAATACTGACCTACAAATAAAATAGGCCGTATAGTCTATTCAGCAATTCTTTAAGTAATCCTTGTTAGAAAATTGTCAATAAGTTGACACTGATAAAGACAGTGTGGATACAGTAGCACTGTATCTTTGCAAATCTTCACATACATACCGACAATCGTGTTTCATCAGGAGCCCTGCTATGCTGTGGGAACACTGCTGAATCATAAACAACACCAAGCACCTTAGTCCCTTCACAAGCAGGACACAAAATCCCAAATCCTTCCCTGGGCAAGACTCGTCTATTATATTTCAAACTCACAACTGCTACTGAAGTCCAGGGTATTTGATTAAGAAGAGAAGCCATTCTAAACATGGATTTTTTTAGCATGGATGCTAGAGCAAAGCATGGCAAAGCAGAAATTACATGATCTGCCTTAAATGTTCCATTTGAAGTATGGCAGGTCCACTGCCGTTCCTTTGTCAACTCCAAGGAATCACATATGGTTGAAAGTTGGACATCAACATCCTGATCCTGTATGGTCTCAAGCAATTTATCTGTTATACTACTAAGGCCATTTTTCATGCTCCATATGTTCCATTTTTCATCCCTTGCTTTCACACATAACGGATGATCGAAATGATCTCCCAAATCTATAAATCAGAAATCATATTAGATGGAATCAATAATAAAAAACTTCCATGTTCTAGAAGACGTCTGGCAAGATCTACACATGGTGATTGCATGCTAAATATTGATAAAAACAGACAAATGTACCTTTTAAATGTCAAAGACAGACAACATAGATAAGACACAATAGAAACATATCCAATCAAAATTTTTGCATAGATTAACTAATTATTTAATTAAACACTAGCTTAGACTCACAACATTTAAACACTAATCAGAGTGAGTCTTGTGTAAACAATTTTCATATTAGGCATTTTCAATGCACAAATAGTACTAAGACACAATTCTAAATTCCAGCATGAAATCTTGCAATTGAAGACAATTGTTGGTAAGGATGTTATATCAATCTCTTGTGAACACTCCAAACAAAAGTTGCAAGGACCAAAAAACTGGTAGGATTTCCAATGGTCCTGGTAATGCCTAATGGAAAAAATAATGATAATAACTAGTTGACCTCATATGCTCTGGATATTAGAATGTATTGTTTGATAAAAGTATGCTAGAACATTACACACGGGAATTGGATGGACTTTAAGCAACACTAGAGTTTCATAATCCAATAGGAAGCCAACAAAGATGAAGTATCATTACAGTGCTGTATATATGTTGTACAGTTAGTTGAGACTGTTATGGAAATTGTGAATCACAAAACAACATTTCAGAAACCCCTTTCCAGCACTTTGGGACTTAAATTATGGCTGCTGAATGACAAGATATGCTAACTATATGCACCTTTGAAAGACTTGCTTTATGCTAAACAATGGCCCAGGTCATATCCCGTGTTTCTTCTGCTACAAACATTTTTATAGTTACAATACAGCTTATTCTTGCCATAAAACCAGTTTCATTATACTACAATAACCAACATGGAAATCTGTATCGATATCAATAACAAAACTACAACACTTGCATTTTTGTCAACCATTCAACTTTCTATAATATATACTGTCTGTTCCCTGAGCTGGTTGAAAACTTTAGATTAATTGGAACTTAATTGATGTTATATACTGATATAACACTAATTCAGTTAAATTCTGACAATCTACTGGTAGAATTATGAGTGTTCTTCAGTGTGATGAATATTACATAATGTAACAAGTTTCCATGAATCTTAAGACAAATTCACTGTTTATAGCTTGTCTCACTATTCCCAAATAAACAGACTAACTATCTGAATATCCCAAGGCATTACGTAGAATGAATCTTTCACTAACTATGTCAAAACAGCCATGTAGCATGATACAATATTAAAGTTGCATGCTCAACCCATATTTCCCAAACACAAAAAATTATTATTCTTGATGAGATGCTTTGCGGCAAACCTTTATAACGATAACATTGCTTACCTATTGCTAGTTTAATTAACAGTTGGTGAACTGTTAAATGGTCTACATAATAGTAGCAAAGCACCTTTTATGCCATTCATACTACAAGTAAAAAAAATCCAGCTTTGTAAATCAGGATCTTAATCTACCAATGAAACAGGTTATCTTCTTTGAGAATATTTTAGAAATTTATACCCTAATCAATCCATCACTGACAGCTGGACCAGGAGATGTTTATGTATAACAGATATACTTGATACTAGTGGTATCAGTGGTGACAAAAGGAAGATTGCTTTCCACTGACCTTGGGTGATATGTAAACTATGCTGTTTTGGTTATAGATCACGTCTTTAGCTATGCATAGGTATATATTTCAATAACCTGTACACCCTTCGGATTTAAATGCTTTCTACAATAAAAAAAATCAACTAAAGTATAGGTTACACAGATATAGACATTTTTCACTTCAGCTGGTGTGGTCTCCAATGGCTAAAACCTGTTATTTTTTAAATAATGTCAAAAGTACTACCAATGTACCCTGGGCCTGGCTCAATGCTTCTAAACCCTGACAATTGTCTTACCTGGTGTACTAAGCAGTCCACCAAGAACAAGGGAGCCATATTCTTGTTCATATTGCCATAGCTGTGGAAAGCATGACTGCATGCTCAGGGTCTTTGATTCTGATGCAAAGACTCCTAAGCATAAAGCATCAACAAGATACTGGGCCATCTAAAAGGCAATCATAAAGACAATAACTTTGTACACAAGTTTAGATTTTAAAATATATACATTAAGCTCAAAGTAAACAGTATCAACTGCCAACCACACATATTTAGTAGAAGAATATACCACTATGGACATGATATCAGTATCCATAAGTCACTGTGGAAATCATTCTCACAAAAATCCAACAATAAAAGTTAAAAATAAGTCATAAAAAAGCTTCCAGCACACTGAAAATACCTTATCTCCAATTCTTCTTGAGAAGAAATCATGAACAGACATATCATCTGCAGGACCTCTTTCAATGAACATTTCTTTTACGAAAGTTGTTAATAATGCACTTGGCAAAGGCGGTATCCTTCTCACCAATCCCCAGAATGTGGATGGCAATTCAATAATTTTTTGTTCAGCATATATATATCTCTTCTGAGCTTTCTGTTTGTTGGTCAAGATAATTTCATTTTCTAGTCCCAAGTCCGACACCTAATAAAAAATATTAACACATTTCTATTTCATTAACAGTAATGTGTGTATAAATCAATCAGTGAGTAAAT
>JANTCA010004414.1:0-10235 GCA_024741275.1 Chironex yamaguchii
GATATACCAAGTTCTTTGTCGCAACAAAGCATGGAAATAGTGGTTTTTAGAGTGTTCTGAACATCCATTTCTAAGCTGACAGATTTCGATGACCTCAAAAAAAGGTACAAGGACATTTGAAGATTGGTGAAGTAGTTTAAGGATTGTCAGTTTATAATATTGGACAAGTGTTTTAAGGTAATTGAATAACAAACACGTTTGTTTATAGGTTTACATTAGTTCAGTTATCTGATAACAAAATCACACGTTATTATTTACTGCAAGAGGCGATACTAGACTTTTGGTGCGTCAAAATTAATCCAATTCTTATGTCTGCATCGTTCCGCTTTTTGAAAGGTTGATAACTTTGATGATTTACTTGAATGATGTTGAGCAAGGAGGTGAAACGGCTTTCCCAGTCGCCGACGAAGAAGATTTCCTGCTGCAGGTATGTACAGTTTTAATGTTTTCGTCAACAGTATGTTGTCATTTACTAAGCGTCTTAAATAGCTAAGTGCCCATGAATTGGATGTGTTATTGAGTTTGTTGATATTAACGTATCCTGTCAAGTTGCGCCGACGTGCCATGAAATCGATTCCTTGTCAGATTGAATCGGTTTAAAGTTAAACTTACGTGTCGAGAAAGCACTGCTTGTGAAGACAATTTTGCAAACCCATCCACGCAGAAGGATACGTGGAGTTCCTTGCTTATAAGGAGTGCTGACAGACGTTTTATGGCCTCCCATAGTAGATGATTGGAATGCGATTGTATAATTACTGACAGTATTTTCGCTTGTGTAAGTTCCAGAAAGACAAATAGGATGATTCATAGGCATGAACTTAACTTAAGTAGTATTGATTGATCCTTGGTGTAAAGTTTGAAGTCAGGTAGCCCTGTCTCCTACCATCAGGTTATTTTTTATTCTTGGTGATAAGTAACATTAAATAGATAGTTTAATTGGTCTTGCAGTAAACGAAACCATTGCTCTTTGATTTGAAAGGTTTCTGAGATCCCTTTGTCCTTTGAAGGGCTAAGTATTAATCATATGCCTTAAATATTCTTTCTTTTATTTCATACGTTCTAGAATATTCGCGATAGAAGTAATAGAAGCAAGGATAAGTTCAATCTAAGTCAACATTGTCATGATGCAAATCTGGTAGTAAAGCCTAAGAAAGGCACTGCTGTTATGTGGTATAATCATTTTGTCGATCCTGAAAGCGGCTGGTTGGGAGAACTAGATGAAATTAGTTTGCACGGAGGTTGTGATGTTGTCCGAGGAACAAAGTGGATTGCAAATGTATGGATAACAGCTCCTTATGTACAAGACAAGGATGTTCCTAGTATGTATTTTCATGAAGATGCTTACAATAAAATATTAGAAGAGGAATATAAGAAAGGCCAACAGAAATCATATCTATAGAAAGACGTTGATTTGGCACAATAACGTTTGCAGTATACATAAGAAGTGAAAGTTTGCAACTGTGGTAGCGTATTTGTAAACAACGTATAATTGGTACTCTCTATCTATGATCTCAAAGTATCAAGAGACATCAGTTTTGCTGGATCTTATTTTGATGGGACCACATAAAAAGTGTTTTATAAATCATGGTATTTTTATAAACTGTTGCGTGAAAAGGAAGTAATTCTAAAAAGACTAAGAGTATATTGCTGGTAATGAGCTTTTAAATATGGACTTCATTTAGTCATTTTGGATGCCATTGTTCGAAATTGTGTTTTATGCAAATGGCAGAAATTAATTAATTAATTCATTTATTTATTATACGACATGACCGACATTTCACTAGAGCAGAGTAAATTATTGAAAACGTGATAACTGTACTTTTTGAACTTGTTACGGACAAGTAACTAATCGTCTCCTTGGATCTAGGAATGCAGGAGACTGTAATTATTGATTAAGAGCTTTGGATACTTAGTTGTTTATGGTAAATTAGCAAAGTGTATCACCAACTTGAGTAGTCATCTATGTATCATTTTGAATGCTCTTGGCTCCTTGTTTGTGAAAACAAGGTTCCATTATCAAAAAGAAAATGTATCACAAAAAGACTGTTGAAAAAGAGGAAGTCCCATTTTTGGCATCGTTGTCATAACGGCTTTGCTGGTTGTTACGTATGTTCATGAGTAAACTATAACTTCTGTCTTTTGACAAAAGTTGGAATCTTCGTGTAATTTCTTAGCAATTCTCTCTTCTAGTCATTGAAACTGAATGTAAATGCCAACGATGCCTCGACATTGGAACGAATTAATATGGCTAAGTGGGTTGGCTTAATGAATGGCGTTTTTAAAACGCCAAACTGCTACCACACTTGAAAAGAAAAGACTTTGATGCTTGAATCCATCATGCAGTAGTCTATAATTAAGAATCTTAGGGCCTAACAAACGCTAATACTCCCTCAAATTCACTTTCGCTTTCGTCAAAACAATTAACAGTTTACCTTAATCTCTGGAAAAGTAACACATTTCTGGTGAGTCGATGTTCCTGATTATTTTTAGCAGTTACATGATTTCCCCTATGATGGATGACAATAGAAGGAATTCTGTTAAAATGAGATGTAAATTTGTTTTGACGTTTTTGCTTTAAGGAAAGAGTATCTCCAACCTTAATACTCTCTAGAGCATAACCAACGATTACAATCGTATTTATTCTTTATTCGGCGATATATTTGGGGTATCAATATCCATCCCCAGGTCTAAGAAACATGTAAAACAATAGAATTTAGTTTAAATTTTCAATTGTCGTAACATATGAATATATACTACATATGGACAGTGATTAAGTCTTAAATTACTAATGCACGACTTCTGTATCATTCTTTTTTGTGTTTAATGCATGCTTCAATTCATTTATCATAAGTGCTTCAATAGTCATTAGATAAAACATTGATCTTGAGCCTGAACAAATAATCGTGACATCGTCCATTGTCGGTTCTTGATTACACTCTCTCAAATGGGCTCTCACAAGACTACTTCGTCGATGTTCTTTTATACGACTTATTAAGTGCCCACCAGTCTGCCCGACATAGTACGAATAGCATCGTGAAAAGTAAATTTTCTAAACAATGCCGCATTAAAAAACTTGTCAACTTAAGGTTTCAAGGACGGTGAACAATTTCATAACTTTTGGGTAAGGGTGATTTTGCATGAAGCTTTAATTTTTTGTAATAACTGGTCACATTTTTCCGAAACTTTCCCATCGTACCGAACAAACAATTTCTTGTCATCCTCATTTGATTTGCTTGACTTTTCTTTTCATTTTTTCGTGCTCCTTTACGCTTATTTACCACTAGCCTTTTATCAATCGATGGTTTTTTTCCCACCTGTTTTCCAAATAAATGATAGTTCACTTAATGTTTCATTGTTTGTGCAGTATTGCAGCAAAAATATATTGAGTTCTTGGCCCAACACATCTTAAACAATAGGAGCTTATTTTGTTTTCCCTAAAATCAGTGATCTTTGATTTCTTTACTGAACGATGTCGCAAATTGTCAAGACGATTTTCAGGGCTTAAACCACAAAAAGATTTTGCAAGTTGCATCTATGACATGTTGGAAAATCTCCACTGTTGCATTTGTGCCATAACCCTAACACTTGTAGCAATATAGGCCAACATGTGTACAACTATTTTTGTACAACCTTTTCCGTTTCGTTTCTTCATTTTCTCTTTCTTTGCTTTCTTTCTTGTTTATGATTGGCTAGTTTTGATACAATTTTTTTTTTCATAAATAGGTTGCCATATATATATATACTTTCCTTCCTGACAATTCATACTCTGAAGAGTGTCAGACGTAAAAAGCTTTTAAGTATGTTTTAGCGCTATGTCGCAAATTTTCAAGGCAACTATTTTTGTCTAATTTCAGATGATAGTATTGTGAGAGATCAAGGTTCATGAAATATGTGGCAATATTTAACGCAAAAATGACTTCATTAACATTGGGTTCTGAGTGACATACATGCAGGATTGCCTTTTTTGCACATTACTTATCGAGACAAATTCCTACCCCACCATTGTTTTAAGGAAATATGACAATTGGAGATACCCATCGTATACCTTCATATTGACAATAAACTCAGCTTGACTGCTATTGGCATTCCTTATTCTACTGTTGTTAACACATGCCTGCACCTGGTTTTGTTTTGCTACTCTGTTTTTCTTTGTTCTCTTTTACTCTTCTTTTTTCTCCTACTCTTGCTTCTTTATTCCTCTGGTCTTTTTGGTTCGAGTGATGGTGTTAATGAAAAGATAACAAAACGTAGAAATATATATAGTACATGGTACAATATATAGTACATGGTACATTATATGGTACATGGTACACTATAGCAAAGTGTTTAGTTTAGGAAAGTTTGTTGTTCTTGGCCATGGAAGTATACCCTTTTTTGTTATTGTAACCGACACTTAAAACAGCAACAAGTCACAAAAAGGTTCATTGTGTGAAAGCAATGCACCTATCCTATTAAATTATTAGATTTATAAGTTATTAGATGATATCCACTTTGTCGAGTTGTGCAAGGGCAGGTTTTACTTGTTGTAATACATGAAATGAAGTTTTTGCTAAGGTTGAGCCTTGGGCGTTCTGGTTCCATCAATACTTAACTTGGCTTTTGCTTCCTTCATTTTACCAAAACAAGCAAACTCTGCTAAATGCTTTTTTAGTATTTTAGAGAAGCCATGGTTTTGTTCGCCAGCTTATGCTAAAAAGGTTTATTAGACCAAAATTCTGTGCTGTTGACAACAAGAAGTTACCACTGTTGATGTTTTGCGCCATATAAAACGTACCGAGTGCCTTTTTTGTCTCGGTTATAGCACTAAATTTCGCTGTGAATTTTGTTGACTGTAGTTGAAAGCTTTTATACTAGTTATTTATTTTTGCTTGCTTAGTTCTGACATTGATATTTTGGTTCATCACATCAGTAGTTGCCCAGTATCTACAGGCATTTTGAATACATGACCTATGAACTGAATGGCTGAGATCATGGTAATTGTCCATAGCATAAATATACTTGATCAGATTAAGTTGAGCTTTCCTCGTTATTCAAGGGGTGAAAAGATTTTTTTACACCCTTTATTTGGTGGTCTGTCAATTAATTTTTCATTTCCCCATTTTTGCAAAAATTTTGAACGTGATCCTTTTTAGCACAAGCAACTCTGAAAATTTTTAATATCACACAAGCATAATTCATAATGACATCGTCTGTATCAATAACATTCAGAAGTGATCGCTAAAAATGCAGAGGGAAGAGCAAGAGTCTGCTTATAGTGCCCATTGCCCCCATATTTATTTGTTTGTTCTTCACGGAGCTTCAATGAAGTTATTGTGTTATGTAGTGCGACATTTTATATGAAGACACCATGAGGACAATCTGATGTTTTGATTGATTGATGGTCGTTTGAATTATCCTCAACGTCACCGGTCTATTTAACTAGATTGACAGCATTCGACAAGATCACGAAAAGTGCGAGTAAATTTGCACTTCTCTTCGTGTATCTCCCCTTACTATAATGGCCCCCATTGGTGCAGGGCAATAATCTTCGAAAAACGAAACCAGCTGCAAACGAGTTGGAAACCTCAAACTGGACTCTTCTATCACCTGAAGCGGTGAAGCGTGAAAACTTGCGCAAGAGAACAAGGTGCTTGCTTTTTCATGTGATTTGATTCGGTGTTTTAGACTAATCAGATCTTCTAATTGATGATGACTTCATTTAAGCTACTTTACATTGTGGATCAATACATTTGTGGTAATGTACATGCTATAACATATGGACTATATTAAGTAAAGATGACAATTCCATGGTTTAGTACCAAATATCGTGCTCCAATTTATCATCTTGAAGTACAGTCTCATATGTTCTTTGACAAGAGAGCAAATCAGTTCGACGTTCCTTCACACTGCAGACCACAGCATAGCAGTTATCGCTAACATAACATAACATAACATAACAAACATAACATAACATAACATAACATAAACATAATATTAAGATCATAAGCATCATGGAGTCTGCTCCGCTTACAATTGGCTTTAAGAACGAACCATAAGGTGATTGTTTGAATTCGTCTTCGACTTTTTTGCTGTAAAGAAAATTTGGCGAGAACGTCTGCTCACATGCTGCTTGCCTTAAAGTCACCTATCGTAGAAGATTCTGAACAGACATGGGAGATTAGGAACAGTAGAGCAGGTTATGCTCAAATCATCCTATAAGTCTTTGAAAAGTTGTCTGATCCTAAAGGACAATCAGTCTCTAATTTCATGTACTTTTTAATTCTGTAGTCAGTGACGCCCAATTCAAACTGCTAGCTGTGTTTTAAACCAATATACAGCGAGACAGAATTGCTTTAAAAAATTTTATGGAGTTAAAAAGTCCGTTATTTGATAGTGTTCTGACGAAACGGCAAGAACTCGTAATATTTGGAATATGGCCTTTTCTATACACTTTTGTTCTAAACGATCAGTGACGTCTACTGAACGAAAGCTCGATATCATCGTCACCTGGATATGGAAACCCTAGATGCCTTACCGATAGACTAAAACTTAAAGGTTGAGGCCTACTATGCCATGCTTGATCAATCTGATCATAAAATTTGCATAAGATTGGTGGGAGCTTCGAGTCACAAGACCACAGTAAGGTGAAAATTAAGTAATCATTTACGTTCATTAAATTTGAATTTAGACTATCTATTGTCTCTCGAGTCAGCCAATAGTATAACAGGTTACCTCAAATATCAACCACCAAAAAAATTTGGAAAGCAGAATCCTGGGATAAAATATTTGCTAACAAAGAATTAAGGTTAAACTTCTGAGAGCTTGTTGATGCAAGCAACGAAACAGGACCTTTGATTCTACATAAAATCCTTAAAACTTCCATTAAGTGGAGCTACTTGCTATACCACTGTTTAACTTTGGCTTAAACAAAATCCCTGAGCAAAGTTCTGTCGTTTTATCAAGCAACAAATAAAATGACTTTAGTCTAAGTTCGTATTGAATGATGATAAAATAAATATAGCACAAAGATTCCTCTGTTGGTAAATGCTGTTTTAGCTGCGTGCTTTGATATAAAAAAATAGGATTTCGAAAGTATTCTCATCGACATTTGTGTCTATAGTTGCCTGAGAAATTGGCAAAGTGCTTCTACTTGCACGTTCTTGAAAGACTGTCGGTAGCTTTGAACTTGTCCATAGGATCGACAAAAGGTTTACAGCATAGGAGACACAAGCAGTCTGAAAAGCTAAGTGCCCTGTACGATCATACTTAATACTAAAAGAATTAAAAAAGAAGATCGCGAATGTTTAGGGTAAAAAAAGAAGAGCAGGTACAGCGACGATAAACATATTGTAAGCAGAACACTCCAATAAAAAGGCCCATAATCAGATATTAACGTTTCGAAGACATTCCATTCTTCATCATCAGAAATTGGTGTTACAGGAAGGCTAACTTAAGCATCAGCTTTATTTTCCGGCTAAGGCATTAAATTCTCCTGCTTATTTGTCGACTTGTCTCCTATAACTCCATCCACAAGTTTGCATGATTTCAGTGGACCAGGGCTTCCTTGTCTGTGTCTTTTCCCATATATATTTTGAAGCTCTCACTTCAAATAACTTTTTGCGTCGCTTAAAAGCGCAAACTCATCAATTTGCAAAGTTCTGTCGGCTCAAAAGATGATGTAACTTCTACTTAGGCAGAAAAAGGGGTATTAGTAAATAGCCCCTTAAATTTTTTACAAAAATGCATCGAATCATGCACTAAAAACAAGATAGAAGTAAACAGGTTTTACTTTTTCTAGACATTATAATCATGGATTATTTTGGTATGATAAAGGTGTCGATTGTTACTTGAAATATTTGCACACCATCACAAAAGGAAGTACTTTGGAATGTTAAGCTTTGAGCCAAACTGAATTTTCTGCAAATGGTTCGTAGAATTAATAATACATAACATGAAATATCATGCATTTGTACATATAATGACTCAGCCTTACCTATCTGACTGTAGCCAGGGGTTTCCGTTATTGATCGAAAATGCGCAAATGGGAGCTGTTTATTGATTTTTGCGCACTTGTCGTTGGCATTAGAATAAATGGCGTAAAGATCTTTCCCCGCTAAGCCAAAAATGTCTGGATTTTAAGCCAATTAGACACCTGGACACCCAAGAATGCTTTGTACCTTCTCTTCGTGTTACTGATTGCTAAAAAAAAATATTGCAGGACAGACCACACATTTATAGTTGTTCATTTTAGTACTCTTAAAGTTAACCAACCTAAGAAGATAGTTTAATGTGACCTTGAGTCTGCGTCCTGTGGTCAAGGCAAATCCTCACTCAAGTATTTTCAAGCGACTCTCCTTACAATCTGTGTATAATACGAGACGCTTTGATTGCATTTTAATCTTGTGGTTAAGTTTCATTTACCCAACTGGTTTTAATGGCTATACACAAAAAGAGAAACGTCATAACAACATGTTGTCCTACTTGATAGCTGATGCGCCTTTCACAACTGGAGTTAAGACATGTCTTTTGTGAGCCGTCTGCGTGTGACCGGATGGTGCTTATCATGATAACTAGATTACAGCATTCAGATACCAAGACTATTTAAGCGTGTTCGTTTAATTTCACTGAATTCTTTCTTTCGCTGCTCGTACTTAGGTTTTATACAGAACAAATCTTGCATAACCCCAGGCTTTACATCAATATGATCAATCTGAAAGTGTAAGAACGGGTCTTTGTCAGTATACTTGTTTAGATACGTAATGTCGCTTAAACATGGCAAAACGTCATTCTTGCAAACGAGATACTGGAAACGTGAACAGAACGATAAAAAACAAAGTTGCTATCAGGATTGAGGCAATGTTAGATTATCATAACGGATAAAGACTTTGATCGTTCCCTCTCCAAAAGAACAGTCAAGCATCTCGTTACACTAAAGTATTTCACTGTATTTATTTTAGCTACTCTGTTTAAGCGAAATTCATTGTATCACCGATCATAAAGATTATGTTGTCATACTTCAGTTGGGATGTTCTTTCTGAAAAGGCAAACCGTTAATTCGAGGACCTTTAACAAGTTAAGAAGGTATTAAGGAAATGTTTACTAAATAAGAATCTTTACTAAATAAAAACCTAATGAATCTTTTTACGATAGACTCTCAAAATGTCCCTGACACAGCATAACTTTGATTCTTGTTGTCAAAGAAAAGACGCAGATATAATGTGGCATCTTGTTGGAGAAATCTCACTTGCATGCCTATCAATAGTACAAAATTGCTTAATAACGTCAGTATGATCTTATTATTCAGGGCAATTCTTTTGAAGCTCATTAGCTTTCCCTTCGCAATTATTTCTAGGCAGATCAAATAGGAAAGAAGTCTTTATTCCGTATTTGATCCACATTTCTTCCGAGCTTGCCCCACATAAGGGAAATGTGTGTTATTGCAAGTAAAAAGCGATTATTTTAAGTGAATGCTGCGTCTATGTTCACTTAATGAAAATGTGAAAGAGTTCCGCCTTACATTTTAACACGATTGATAAGGACAATGCTTTCCTTCCGATTTCGGATTCCAATTTTCTAAGTCATAGTGATTGACGGAAAAGAACATTTCTTCCTTTCACCATGATTTGTTCCCAATTTAAATAGTTCAACATCGGCATTCGAGAGCTTTACGATTTAGGATCACAATGATTGCTGTAAAATATATGAGCACTTAGGTGATCAGAATGGAGTATTGTAGTATTATACGTTATAATGTGATATACAACTGTACTGTCTCTAGATATAGGTGTGATTTAACTGAGAGCCATATGTCAACAGAGAAGGCATCGCGTCTTTCAAAAACAATTCTGGTCGGCAGCCTTTTCCAAAACACGGGGCAAATCGGTGTAGATTTACTTTTTCTTGTGTGGCTGCGGTATCTGACGTCGGTTTGTGGCTTTCTTTGAGTTATTTGTGTGGTAACACGACGAAACGAAGGCTGTAAGCGTCAGTGTAATCATTCTGAATAGTTTTCTATGCACCTGTCGCATTGCTTGCGGCTTAATAAACATTTGATCCAAGTTAAATTCATACAAGATTACAGGCCATGAAAAGAGTCGCGTCTACTGCCTTTACCACTAACCACAAAGTACGTCCACAATTGCTGCCAAAAATTCCTTGGGACACTTCTAAAAGTTTGGTTGCATCTATCTATCTATCTATCTATCTATCTATCTATCTATCTATCTATCTATCTATCTATCTATCTATCTATCTAT
>JANTCA010004415.1:0-10119 GCA_024741275.1 Chironex yamaguchii
CCCATACACAGTGAAAAGAACGCTCAATGTGTAAAAGCATAGGGTAGAGTGTAATATAATTTTTGAGAGGAAGAGTCAAAGAAGTTTTTCTATGCCGTGTTAAGTCTGGGAAGAGAATGCTCATTGTGTAAAAGCAGAGTGTAATGTAGTTTTCAAGAGGAAAAGTCCTTGGCACTGTGAGTTGTACTGTACATGGTGAGAAGGAGAGTTAGTTGCTTACATATGCTGTTTGAAACAATATTTGTCTGTTTACACATTAATCAGTTTATCATCCAGTCACCCAGTCATCCGCTACATTCATCCATCAGTCAGTAGGTTGGTTAGTTGAGCAAGAAGCTAGTAGCATTTGGTATGGGAGCAAATTTTTTGGTGTTGGGTTCAGGGTCGGATGTAAACACTTCCCAGTCACAGTTGGGGTAATAATTGGGAAGGTATTTGCATCAATTCCCCAATGGATACCAACCCCATGAAGTTATCATTAATGATTGACCCTTTGATATTTTGACTTTTGAGTCATAGTTGAGTCATTATAGCAAAAACTGGTACCTGGAAAAGCATAATGATTTGCACATAAGCTATGACAATAATGAAGAAGCAAAGATATTTGCTAGTCAGCCCTTCAAATTACTAACTAGCCTTGCATCACAACATGTCATCATCTGATTGTGGCCCATTAGCACCAGAAATAAGGAAATATGCGTCCAAATCTACAGCATTGGTCAAGTACAGATTATGGTAGCCAAGTGCCCATAAATTACATGCCAAAACAATAACTTGTCTGGATTTTTGGGTAATAGACAAGTATGATTTCCAGATATTTCTGATTCTATTTTTAAATCAGCACTCACTGACAGCTATATCAGGTGTATGTAAGAAATACTTTTTAGCCAATGCAGTAATTCAGTTTTCTTCAGTTTCGAGTAGGATAATGGATTGCAGTCTGAATTAGACTCCTTGACAAATCCCTGGTCAGATTTACGTCATGGTTAAGATAACGTAGGATTTTCTTGAAAAGGGTTGGGTCGTGGCCTTACCACATGCTAACAATCATCCAAGGCCACCTTCCATATTGAATAACTAGTGCATTAGTAAGTGAATGTGTTATAAATGTGCATGCCAGTAGATGAAACACAAAGTAATGTATATGAGTGATTCAGGTCAAGTGACTAATAGTCTTTTGACCGTTCATGTTGATCTGTTGAACTCAGTGGTCAAGGTGTCAGATTTGCAGTAGTGAAACCCTAAATAGATCTTCCAGGGTACACATTGGTATCTTCACTGCTGTATCTCACACAAGACCACCCTCTTACTTCTGTATGGGACCAATTACATAATATATCAATCAGTCAGTCAACCAATCTTTCGATATATCAGTAAGAAAAGTAGTCAGTTAATCGCTATATTAATGAAGCAGTTATGTGTTAACTAAGTTGTTTAGTAATACACAGATAGGATGTGTTCTAATGCGTCTTCTTTGGGCTGTTAACACTTTGAAAATTATATATTTATATATATATGTTTGAATTTTAAGGAAGTGGGTGATTTTCTAACAAACTGAGATTTAAAGAAAAAAATTCTGCCATCCAATTGGCCTGAAACATCCTTTTTGATGGTAATTATGCTCATTTAGCAAGGAACCAGAAGGGTATGAAGTTACCCTTGGTACATTTTCAAATGCATCATACTTATTTGGGTTTACTGTTAATGTTAAACAACCTGAAATTCTTTATCCGGCAATGCTTGAATATTATCAACCTGTTGTATGAAGCTTTTTGTGGATGACAAGCATTTAAGATAGCAAATATTTTTGCATAACCACCTAGAATGGAGGGAGAGGTAAAAATTGACATTGCAGCCTTTCTTAGGAAAGGCTTGGAATTGCATGAGCACACCCTGGGACATGGCTGCAACTTCCCTGTCGTTGAGATGCCACCACACATGCCTGGTTGGCTCTATTTGTGAAATAGCACCGCCATTGTCTTCCCACAAAAGCTTGCATTGCAAACTTTAAGGTAGCATTTATAAGACAGTATGGTAAAAGGGTCATAAAACTTAAAAGGTTAAAGTGTGTAGAGCTGTTACACTGACTACATTTTTGGCACTGAAGCCTTTCACTTTCAACTGTCAACAGGCAATAAGATGTCTTTGATATGAGAGTTTCATATGATCAGTTGATATGATAGGAAGTGAAGTTAAGTTTTTTTCACCTGTGTAATATCTCTAGCATTGAGGAAATCTTGATAAAAACAGACTTAGTTTTCCCTGCAGGAAGTATTGCAAGAATGAACAAGACTGAAGATCCACATGAGAACTCACGATGTATTGTTTTCCTTGACCAATTGTAATTGGTGACTGGATATTAGAGCAATATGTAATTGTACATAATTGTAAAATAATACATTTAGATTAAGCTTCTTTTACACTTACTTTAATAATCTAACCTTTCACTTGCCTCCAAATTTCCATAGCTCGAGGATGCTGACACCCTAGAGGAAAGACGAGAAATAAGGAAACAGTTAAGAGAGCTGAGAAATAGAAAATTTGATGAAGAATTGAAAAAAGTCTCTTCTGGTGATTATAAGTCAACGCACAAACAGTCTTTAACAAATGGAACAGGAACAAACACAACTTCCAGCAGTAAGCAAAGAAGTTCATCTCAGAATTTAGCAACAGATGAGGAAGATATTTATGGCATATCACAGATTGACAATGAAGATGATCTCCAGGCAATGGTAAGTGGATTTATGTATATTTTCCCCTTTGTGTTGTGTTTGCAACTCTCTGTGTAAGAAGTTTTACAGGTAAGTAGCTGATTAAACACTTTGTATTCAGGAGCGGCATGGAGCAGTACAAAATCACATTTGATCAGTACCACTCTTTATCAATATCAGTGTCCGTATTTTTTGTCAGAACTGTTAAAACTTCTCAGAGCTTTTACAGGAGCAAGTTATTGTCAGTTTCATATATGAATAATGTTAGGTAACGTTAGGTAAATAGAAGTAATTAAAGACTTCAAGGAAGTAGTCACATGGAAGTTCTGTAGAGGCAGCGAAGTTAAATAATTTGAATAGTTAATATAATGAGAACAGAAAAGCTTTTTCCAGGTTAAAGTTGAAACTTTGAGATGGCCCAATAGACACAGATGACCAGCCTAGTGTATTCCAAGGACACCGGTCTGGAAATGCCTCGTAATCCAGAGAAGTATCTACAAATTGCCCTGGACTTACCTAAACATTGTTATTTATCCCGTACGTATGCTAAATAACTTACAAAGTCCTGAAAACCCCTGTTTCTGATAGCATATGTGAGGCCTTACTATCTTGTTTACTGTAAATTTGGTTTCTGTTAGAACCATTTTCTGTTTCTGGCAGCATATTGATGAAACTGTGTGGCATGTGCAGACACACCATTAATCTGAGAATTTTCTTGAGGAAAGAAGGGTGGGGGAAATAGTGGCATGAATTTACTAGTATTGGTATCATACAGGAGCACACTGAGGGTTATTCAAGGTATTCATTCAATACCTACTTTTTTCAAAGATGTCCTAATATTTATTTTAGTGCCAACATTTCTTTGCTGTAACAAACTCTTCCTCAATAGACATGGATCTTCATGAAAGAACCCTTTTATGATGTCAGAAATGACACGTCTACCATAGTTCCTTTCTTGAGGATGATAATCCATTCTGGAATTTTTATTCGGTGAACTGAAGAATAGCTGTTGAAATTTAGAGATTATGATGGTGGTGTAGCATGTGAGGTATTCAGAGTCTATGCTCAATACTCCTTTTTGTTTCCAGAGCCCTTTGTGACATTAGCTACCATTGACCATTTGGCCTTGTGACAATGAGTGTCTGAACAGAACATATTCAGTTATCATTTTGAATACTATGGCAAGGCTCCCCACGGGTTCTGGAAAACTAGTGTCATTTGGGTGTTTCAGAATTTTCTTAGTTTAATATCTTAAACCCAATGTTGTGATAGTCATTAGTGTCTACTACTTGTTGGCTATGAAGGGGTCCATGATTATCCAACTCTGTAAAATTTTGAATAAAAAATCATTAAAACTACTTGATTGACACCATAAAACTTTGAAAATAAGACAAAAATGTGATGGCAAGCTTCAAAATGCAGGTAGGAACGGTTTTTTGAGACGATGAAGTCCCTCTTAGACACTGACATAATCAATTTGAATCCTCAATACCTTGCCATTTTGGTGGCTTTCAGGAAGCAGCAAGTCTCCGTGAGTCTAATTGCAATATAATCTTTGATAACATCAACAACCCTGGCGGTTTTTAACCCAAGGCCCTTTTCCTTTTCACTTGAAGCATGTTTCAAGCCCTCATGTGCCTCAACTTTCAAACACGAGGATGTTACATTTCTTTCCACACTTTAAGAACAGCATGGAATTTCAACTATAGTCACGTTGGGTACTTTGGCATATGTTTGACACCGAGAGTAAACGATATAGCATGCATATGGCTATTACAATGTTTCCTGTTAGTGTAAAACGAATCATTCTTTTCTAATCAAGTAGTGAAAAAATGTCTAAATTGAAGCCTGCTAAATAGCATAAAAAATAGATAAAGTTAGCCTTGGAAAGACAAGCAACTTTTTCACTTCTTACGTCCAAGATTTCGATTTTTCGATAACAATGTAATGACTGCAAAATACAAATATTTTCCTTGTGATCAGTCAAAAAGAACTCTTTGTGATGTTTTACAGTCTTCCATAACCCAAAATTTATAGGCAGTGCATTCCTTGCACTCCCCTGGAGAGAGTAATTCTTTTCCTAAAATTTGAATACCTATTTATTTTTGCCTCAGCCATCCCTGGTATTGTATCGTGTATCATATCATAGGACACAATACCGACTGGTATCAGTATTGGTGTACCATCTGAATGCTAGTACAGAAGTAGTAATCATAGTTCTCTTAGGTCAGAAAAGGAAAAGACAGGGTAGGTTTGTCTCTTGCAGTTTCAAAGCCACTCCAAGTGACTTGGTAACAGGCCAGATCAAAGGTACACAAAACTGTTTAACTGAAAAGACATTAGGAGTTTTGAACAGATGTTAATATTTAGATTTCATTCTCCATAGGTCTTTGATTGGTGATACCTGGAATTTTATATAATATATATTTGTGAAGAGTAGAGCATTACCAAAATAGCTGCACTAAGTAGGAGTCAACCGGGCTTGAACTGGTAACCCTCAGACTCAGAATCCAACACTCAAACATCCATGCCATCATGGCACAAGATTTGGTGAAGGACTTTCAAAGTCTTTCGTGTTAAGACATAAACCCAGCGGTGTGTAAGGGGAAATTCATTAATGTTTTTTTGTGTTTTGACTGAAGCCTTCATCAGTCTGCGATATATGTAGTATCTCAACAGACACAGTGCTTTGATATATTTATCAAGAGTAGAGCATTACGAAAATAGTGGGAGCCAACTGGGGTTAAACTGGTAACCCTCAGACTCAAAAGCCAACACTCAAACCTCTGTGCCATCACAGTACAAAGATTTGGTGAAGGACTTTCAAAGTCTTTGGTATTACAAGACGAAACCCAGCGGTAAGGGGAATTTCATAATCAGTATGTCAAGATACTACATTAACTCAATTGATGTCCCTTTTTTGGTAATTCTTGTCTGTGGATATGCATTTGCAAAGGGGGCTTAACTGTCTTTGAGATGACTCAAATTGTCCATCTACATTATTCAAAACGTTGTGGCATTCGTAATAATCATGAGTAGCTACTTTGTATCCTTAACTGCCCTCTTGAGTGAAACATAACCACAACAGTTTTATCAAAGGGGAAATTGAACTTTCAACCCTCAGAATCAAAATCCCAAACTTAAATGGATGTATCATCCATTCATAGAGAGAGGATCAGGGAAACATATTTCATGTCTTTGAATGTTAAATGGCTTATACGTGCAGTGTAAAGAAAACTAGAAAGGAGAACCTTGAAAATGATATGTGCAGAGGAAAGATCAGTTGGCAGATCAATTGATGTGCATTGTATGGAGGTTGATTTAAAGTGTGATCTGCTGATCGACACAGAAAAAATGATGGGGATAATTTTATTGTTACATAGATGTGGAATTTATGTAATACTAAGGTGCACATTGGTATCAGACAACTGAGCAGTGGGTGAGGAAGGGAAAAATAGAAGAACATGTTGAAATAAGAGGACGCATTGCCCTGTTGAACGTTTTCACGTTTGAAGGAATTACGTCTAGAACCACTTGATAATTGTGATGGTGATGTTGTTGTTGATGATAATGTTGACAGTGATTATCATAATTATGATGGGGATGATGATGATACTCCAGGCACTATAATAGTGGCCCCTCATCCTGATTCCTGATTACAGTTGTAAGCACTTTCGTGTTTGATGTGACTTCTGCAGGTTGATTCCAAATATGTTCCCACGATCGATGCAAAAATATGGAGTTAACTGTATTATTGAAGTACTATTGAATTTTTGACATTAAGATGCATGTAAAGGAATATGATATGGGGAAGGGAAGTATAAAAACGGTTTATATCAATCCAGGCATAAGCAGGTATACATTTGTAAGTTAAAATCACTCGTAGAATGAGAACCGCTTTTTGCAGTGGCTGCTTGCCTCAGTATTGTGTTACATTTGAACTTCTAAAACAGGTGACCAGTAACCTGACCATCGCTGTTAAACTATGACAATAAACTTTTAGAGCGCTCAAGTGATGACGCCATAAAGTTTCATTTTGGAACTTCTAGATTTGAACCACATAATGCAAAAATATATCATAAAATGACCCCAATGAAAAATTTTTACTCAAATGTATAAAAAATGACCAGAGATATGCCAAATCGAGTCGGTTCATTCTCTATCAAAGCACTGTATTTTATGCTTGGTTTATGATTTCATTCACTGTGGATAACACAGTGGTTTCTGTAAGAAGTCTTACGTATTCAGGTTGCCATATCTCAAGCAACTATTGTAATATTGGAGTGAAATGTGACATTTGTTAAACTTTTCCAAGTTTTTGAGAATCCGTGATCAACATTTATAAATTCTAAAAATAGATGTTTCGTGACCTTACACTTTACCCGTCTACTGAAGGATCCTTAAGCAATGGCGTATTTTGAACAAAGCCATTCCCAGAGGAAATATATTTATTGGTATACATCACCAATGTCATGCTGAGTAGTTTTATCTGCTTAATTGAACTGTTCTGGTCAGCGAGTATTATAGATGGCTTTATGGGTCTATATCACTTCTTTTTGCTGTGAAAATTGTGTTTAGTACTATAAACAATCCATCACCGCTGGATCATTTAGAGACACTCACTGGTGCACTGTGACACTGTGGAACCACAAAACACTTGGTCGTTGGTAACGGACTCTCACAGTAGGTCAGGCTTAGGCGATATGTAAGAGCAGCCCTCATTTAAGTGTTGAATTTCATCAAAAGGCAATTTCCGGTTCGTTTTAAATCGTAGCACGACGATACTATTTGTTGGAGTTGTAGGCGACGTTAGAAATCACTGATAGGAACTTGTAGCATTTATTGCTTGACTTAATTTTCTCCAGGTTGGGCGCGATCACCGCGACATTGTGTGATTGGTCCCATCATTTCCCAGTTTGCACGAGATGGGATTGATTTCAAAAGGGAACGCTCGCCAAAACAAACCAGGATTACCACAGATCGATGCCGAGCGCTCCCGTGTAAACGGAAAGCCGATCTGTACCAGTATAGGAACGATTCAGTGTAAACGGAATCTTTGTTTTCGTGACACTGTAGTTAGCTTCAAATAAAAAAATCATTGATGGTTGCAGCACAGACCAGCGCAGGAATCGAGCCACTTTTTGATCTATCAATCAACGTAGATGGTTACAAGAGGAGCCACCGAGAAACTGCAGACAGTAGTTTCGAGTTTAAAAGGTACTGGTAAGAGAAGGGAACATCATGCTCCTCTTACAAAAGATCAACGCCTAATATAATCCTTACCCTTGGCATTGGAGTGGTGGATGCAGAGTAGAGTTTACCTCTGTACTATGTACCACGAAGAAAAAAGCCTTTTAACTAGAAACTGGGTAGTGCAGCTGATGCCTCAGCTTGCGACAAAGTATGTTGTAATGGTAAATGGTTGGCTCTGAGAGCTCTAAAATAAGATTATCTAACTTGGCAAAAAACCAACGCAGTACCTTGTATTCATGCCAAGTATTTGTGAAGTCATCACTCGGTTTTATTGACTTGGGATGTGATTTTTCGCAGCTAGTGAAATTGCTGGGGTTATTTTTGTGACATCTAAAGTGGGCATTGTTGATTGAGTCGTAAGAGAGATGACTTATTAATAGAGTGCAATAAGTGATGTATTGTGGCAGATTGTTGACAAAAACACAAAGGAGAGCCGGAATTCTGCTTCCCAAGCTAGGTCTAGTTTCAAGCACACATTTCTACCGCGTCGCATTAAATTAAACAGCGAAAAATGAAGTGTCAATGAAATTCGACACAAATGCGACCTTTAAATCCACTGCCGTATTAAATAAATAAATGCGACAGTAGCCCACCGGGTTTGTCCCATAAAACGGCAGTAGTGCGAGTAGCTTCAGAGAGCGCTTTTAGGCTGTGTCGAATTAAATTGAAAAGCTGTCTTCCGGATATTAGAGGAGAAGCCCGCCAAAACAGGAAAAAAACGCGTATGGCGCGTGCGCACAGAGATTAGGCGTTACTTCCAACTTTGATGCGACATAATTAAACGTGACCTTTGAATCCACTGTCACATTTTGCGGCATTATAGTCAAATTTAATAACATTTAATTCGACGGGGCAGAAGTGCAACCTTTAAACTAGGCCTTAGTTGCATAAGAGGTCAGTACCATAACTGTTAGAATTCCGGTATGGAAGGTTGAATTTTTTGACTCTGCGTTCCTTGTGAGTACTCTTTAAATGGAATGTTGCCGCTGCAGGGTTGTTTGTGTTTTATAGATGACAGTGTCCTTGTGCCAGTCTGATTAACAGATAGAGATGTGGATGAATATATGGGTCTGCAAAGCCAAAAGAATTGCAGCAGTGGATCCACTGGAGGTATGGGGATCCGGAGACCGTCCACGTGTGGAAGCTAAGACCCGACTCAGTTCCACAAGGCCTAAATGACGTAGTCAGCCAGTGCCTTCGGCCTGTGCTGTTAGGGGCACCTTTAAAGCTTACGAGTGTCAGACCGTGTCTTGCCCTTAAGGAAACATTGTTACTTACTTATATAGGTGACCTAAATATGTACAGATGCAGGTTCGAATCCTCTGTAAATGAGTGAACTGACAGCGGATCATTGCTTGGATGTAAGCACTCAAGTCATTTTTGTTTGGTTGTTTTATTGTAGAGATGTGGATAGCGGTGAGTCAGGGGGTGAGTCGAGTAATTGCGTGACATCAATAGGCGCTGAAAGGGATCTTGCCATAAAAAAGTGCACATTGGCGCCAGGAAGGAATTTAATGGTTTTCAGTCAACTGTAAATTAGGGTTAACCTTGCTCTTTGACGACTCCTTGTATTCAGTGCTGAAAGTGTAGTCGTGTTTTGAAAAATGTGTTATTCGATTACTTATTTAAAGAGTGTTATCGATTTTCCCGATTTCAGCTGAATGACACACCATACACGGAAACAGACAAAAGAAGAAAAATACGCGCACGATTAAGGGAGCTCAGGAACATTAAGTTAGGTAAGATTATTATTCCATGCCCTCCGATATCTCACTTCACTGTAATTTTTTGAGAACAATTCGTCTGAACAGCTCGACTTTGTCTTCTGTTATTTCTTTCCCATACTTAACGTTATCCACGTTTTATCAGACAATTGTTCATGGAATTACCAAAATCAGGACCGTGGTCACTGGGGGCAGGGGTGGCAATTGCCCCACATTTTTTGACAAAGTGAACATTTTCAAGAAGTCTCTTAGCAATAGTCAGCTGTGAATACGCAACTTTGCATCTTGGAATTAACTACTAACCGCTGGCGTTTATTGTGGGTTGGCTGATTTTTAAAGTGCAGTTTTGCAACAGTTCTTTTCCATACCATTTCTCACTTACTGGTAGCCCATACTTTTTACAAATTTCCCAATGTAGAGCCTGTGCCACC
>JANTCA010004416.1:0-10234 GCA_024741275.1 Chironex yamaguchii
AGCCAGTGGTTGCGTGTTCAAACCCGCGTCACTACAAATAAAATACCATTGGTGAGAGAAAGTAACGGGAGCCTACTCTCACAAAGACCTCACTTTAAAACGCGTACAGACTTAATATATCGATAGAAAGAACCCACAGTGCTTAATGTATTGATAAGAGCTATCTGCATTCGGCATAGTTTATTATCATCATAAGACTACCTTATTGTTTATGCGTTTGCTGGAACATGATAGCTGTATTCACACTGAAAAAGTTTTCTGTACAGCTAACTACACATTGGCGGCCTTGATGATATCCTTTACCGCCTAAAAGAATTTGTGATTAGTATTGTAGGTTGGTTGGTTTGGGGAGCGGGTTGTGTTGGTAATTGTTTTAGATTGTTGCTTTTGGAGAGCTGCTTTGATTGAACATACTTTCACCCGCGGAATAGAACACGTTTTGAAGCTGGGTTCTGACTATGACGGTGCATTCTGCTGTTGTCGGGTTCAGACCAGCAGCCCCCGGGTGTGTTAAGACGAGCTATCTCAATGTCATTGTTGGTCTCGCCGCTTCCTTTTTCGTTCTTTTCGTCAGGTGATCGCTGCTTGTTTCATTTCCCTTGATCGGCGCATTGTACCCATGACTTCCAAATCTCTGTTCTATGTTGGATTGACTTAATGGACTTTGCCTTCTTATTGATAGATTACTGGTGTGAATTCAGCTTAATGGGTGTAAAGAAGCTTGTGACAATTTTTTAACAATTTAGTTTTTTACTGTTTTTCAATTGCATTTATCGAATGTATCTTACTTATGTTATCATTTGAGACTCAATAGAGAAACGAATTTTAGAGGTGAAGCAAATTAGTGTTTGTATATTTATCATTGATCAGATTTTTTGTTGAGGAATATCATGTTGACTAGATGATATTTTTGTAACTCCGTTCTATTTAACGCCATGTGAGGTGCATTGTGCTTTAATGAGTTAAACATGAAAAAAATGTTAGTAAACGTATTATGAAAAAGTGTGGTAAAAAAAGTAAAATGTATTCTGTGTAGCAACTTGTTTTTAAACCAATTTGTCTTGCGATGGGACCCCAGTAGACAAGTTAATGGGTTAATGTCAGAGCGCAAGATAACCTTTTTCACGATTTGTCAAAGCCATGACTAGAGATATTGATTGCCATGGCGATTTTAGCATGTACCTTCTAGGCATACGTGAGTTTTTGGCCTGAATGGTTGAGAGTTGAAAGTGCAAAACCTTGAATTTAGAGGCCTTTAATGTTGAGATCTGTGGTTTGCGTCTCCCGTCTCACGTGGAGAAGAGTTGTCATTGCTCTATAATTCCTAATGTAAGGAATCACAAGGTTTGATCACGTCTACCCTAAGGTATAATCAAAAGGCACGACTGACACCATTCGGTTTGTTACGAATTTTATACCGGGTTCTTCATAGATGATAGAAAGATATAGACAGCAAGAACGGAATTAAGCTTCTGTTAGTTTTAGAGCTAGGTTTGTACGTTTCGTAATTAGTGGAATTGAGTAGGAGACAGAGCACTCTCTCGTGGTCTAGCATGTTGAACCGTTGCCAACGCGATCAACCGTTACCGAGCAAAATCAACCGCAGCCGAGCGTGATCAACCACAGCCGAGCGTGATCAACCATTGACGAGCGTAATTGGCCGTTGACGAGCGTGATCAACCATTGACGAGCGTAATCGGCCGTTGACGAGCATGATCAATCATTGACGAGTAGGATCAACCACTAGCGAGTTTGATCAACCACAGATAAGTGTGATCAGCCGTTGACGAGTGTGATCAACCACTACCGTACGTGATCAACAGCTACCGACCCTGATCAAGCGCTGCCGAGCGCGATCAACCGACACCGAGCTTGATTAACCACTGTCAAGCGTGTTCAACCGCTGTAGAACGTAATCAACCGTTATTGAACGCAGTGATGTTTCTCTTTGTATCTGAAGTTGTACGAATGGTTTGTATTGGAGTTCTAGGAACTGCATGATAGCAGCATCGTTAATCTTTGCGCGGTTACAGTCATGTACGTTTATGAAAGTATCGTAAATACAATACGAAAGAGTATTTAGCGTGGTTTACCCAAGTGCGGTTGACTTGATACTTGCTCGGTTCTTACGCTGTTGTTTCCTTTGGCTATGACCTGGATAGTGCAGTCGTGTAGTTTAATTGTATTAAGCATGAGACAACATGAGCTTAAGACATTATGAAATTGATTTGGTTACTTACAGTTTCAGAGTTTTCGGTTTGAGGTAAGGTGCAAGACATCATACTGGTAAAGCTTACGTACGGGTTTAGAAATATATTGTGGAAACTAATGATTTCGTATACCACCATTTAGCCAACGACAAAGAGCGGGTATATAGAAATTGATACTAGTAAGATCATTTAAATGTCTTTCAAGGCTTTCATTTGTGTGTTTATATCTACAGAATGGTTAGTGTTCATGTTTTTATGGTCAACAACCAGGCCCGTTGAGAGAAAGACGGAGTAAGAGAGATAATTAGGGGAGGAGGGCACACATCAAGGGTAAAAAGACAACGTAATTTATTAGTTCTTAAGGGCAGTTGTTGCATGGCAAGAAGGAAGATATCTCCGATGGCAATTGTATTTGTATTTTGTGTCCTCTGTCATTTAAACAATTAGGTTACTTAATACAGCTTCGATGGCGGCCAGGTTGTTTGCGCTGGCCATGAAATCACCTCCCCTCTCTACGGGCTTGGAATACTGTATCCGATGATGTTCTAGACATGTTGTTTTCTACCCTTGTAGACAGGGGTCACATGTCAGGGGAACTGATCTGGTATTTTTAGATTTTAAATTTTATGGCCTCGCTTTTTATACGTATCAGCAAAGGATATAGTACAACAATTTTGTAATAGCAATGGAAATTTAAGGAGAATTGTGTTTTAGAACTCGATTTGTATTTTGTAAGATTAGCCAACCATACCCATGTATAATTAATGCTTTTGGTATTCTTGCATAATAACCTTGTATCCTGTGTGCCTTAGATATTCTTTCATCATACGCATGTATGACGTGTATCCCGAATATCCTTGTACCATAATGTTCTGTGATCTCTACCTTAATATTCTTTCGTCGAAGCCCTGCCTTATGTGTAACTTAGATATTCTTCAGTTCTGAGCCTGTATATGACGTGTACCTCGAATACCCTTGTACCTTAAAGCTCTTTAATCTGTACCCTGGATATCATTTAGACGAATCCCAGTGTGATATTATGTCTTGGATATTCTTGTATCATAACCGGATATGATATTAAGTCTTCCATAATTTTTGTGTCTTGCCCCTTGTTGTAGAATGCATATTGTTGAAAAGTATCTTCTGGTATTCCAACTGCTGGTAATAAAACTTTATTGTAAATACAGTAGATGCGGAGACAATAATAATATGTTTTCGTATGCTTCTTTTCTGTGTCGTTCTGGTTGAAATCTAGGCATCAGCTGCAAAAAATGATCAGATGCAATCGAAATGCGATGTTCCGTTATTCAAATCATTATAGTATATCGCTTTAGAGTATGTCAGGAACAATTTGTACATAGTAATTGCACTCACAATCAGTTAAGGGCGCTTTAACGTCTTCATATTAAGAGAAAATGCAAACATTAATAGCTGCATTAGTGCAGGATTATTTAAACAATGCATTAACGTTTTTGCCATATTCCATAGAAAAATTTTTATATTTTGGTAAAAGGATTAAATAGGAATGTAGCCGTAATATTTGTTCAAATAGAACATTTCAGCCAGCAAGAAGATAAATGAAAGTTTCCTTGTGAATACGATGGTAAGCGCATTATCAGCCATATTTTGAAATCAAGTAAGGCGCATGGTCATTATCAATCCCATCATAGAAACGTCCAATCTCGGTCAAGTTGCAAAGGAGGTAGAAGGATACGTTGTTAGTATTTGAGGTGCCATTGTCATTCCTGCTCGCCGACTTCATCTGTTCCTGAAAGGTCAAGAATTTCAACTTTTAAATTGGTAGCTCCCTGATACCGAACGCTAGCACACGTAAACCTTATCTATAGCCTAGCCTTGTTCGTTTTATTTAAAGTAGATGTAGATGCGTTCAGAATATAATGCAAGGTTACCTTTCGATGATTGTTTCTAGGCAAGTGCAGAACTTACATCCCAGTTCAGTTTTGTCTCATGTAGATGAATAGACCACTGCCACTTAAGGTAGAAATTACTTTTCAATGCATAGGTTATAGTTTCGCTTCTTCCCCCAAGATTATGAACTTAGGATTGTCTATTTCTAGCTCCCTAAATTCCGCTACTGGTACACAAGACAAAGCTTGTAGCCTTTCCCTATTTGTGTTATTTAAAGTAGATGTAAAGACGTTCAGAATATAATGCAAGATGACCTCTTGGTGATTGTTTCTAAACAAGCGCAGAACTTTACATCCCAGTTCAGTTTTATCTCATGTAGATGAATAGACCACTTCCACTCAAGGATGAAATTACTTTTCAATGCATACGTATTAGTTTCGCTTCTTCCCCCAAGATTATGAACTTAAGATTGTCTATTTCTAACTCCCTAAATTCCACTACTGATACACAAGACAACAGCTTCGTAGCCTTTCCCTGTTTGTGTTATTTAAAGTAGATGTAGAGACGATCGGAATATAATGCAAGATGACCTCTTGGTGATTGTTTCTAGGCAGGTGCAGAACTTTACATCTCAGTTCACTTTTGTCTTCCGTGGATGTGTAGAACAGACTACTTGAGTTAGAAATTATTCCTTTTGTATTTCAATACAGTACTTAATGTTTTTACTTCTACAAGGTTATAAACTTAAGATTGTCTATTTCTAGCTCCCTAATTCCCACTACTGATACACAAGACAAAGCTTTGTAGCCTTTCCCTGTTTGTGTTACTTAAAGTAGGTGTAAAGACATTCAGAATATAATGCAAGATGACCTCTTGGTGATTGCTTCTAGGCAGGTGCAGAACTTTACATCCCAGTTCAGTTTTATCTCATGTAGATGAGTAGACCACTTCCACTTAAGGTAGAAATTACTTTTCAATGCATAGGTAATAGTTTCGCTTCTTCCCCCAAGATTATGAACTTAAGAATGTCTATTTCTAGCTCCCTAAATTCCACTACTGGTACACAAGACAAAGCTTTGTAGCCTTTCCCTGTTTGTGTTATTTAAAGTAGATGTAAAGACGTTCAGAATATAATGCAGGATGACCTCTTGGTGATTGTTTCTAGGCAAGTGCAGAACTTTACATCCCAGTACAGTTTTCTCATGTAGATGAATAGACCACTGCCACTTAAGGATGAAATTACTTTTCAATGCATAGGTAATAGTTTCGCTTCTTCCCCCAAGATTATGAACTTAAGATTGTCTATTTCTAGCTCCCTAAATTCCACTACTGGTACACAAGACAACAGCTTCGTAGCCTTTCCCTATTTGTGTTATTTAGAGTAGGTGTAAAGACGTTCAGAATATAATGCAAGATGACCTCTTGGTGATTGTTTCTAGGCAAGTGCAGAACTTTACATCCCAGTACAGTTTTCTGATGTAGATGAATAGACCACTGCCTCTTAAGGTAGAATTGATTTACACCGTAGCACAGCTTGTAGGCCCTTTGCTAAGGCTTAGCATATTATCTGTTGATGTTGCATAGAATAGACGTTTTAGAGCATAATCTTCCTAGGTGGTTAGTAGTTTGTTATTATTATTATATGGAAGCTTTTATTAAAGAACACTGCATCTGAGTTTGGTGCAGAAGTACGTTGTTGCCAGGCTTAACAATAAGTGATACATAATGCATTAGTGTAGATTACATCTTTTCTTGAGCTTGAAATAGTCTGAACTCGATCCTTTTAACTATGTAGATTCGTAAATTGAGCGATGGCTTGCGTCTGTGTTTAGGATGAAAATTACAAGTGGGCCTTTAGGGCCGTTCAAAAATGTCGTCACACATAGTTTGACATATTTTGAACCCCCCTTCCTCCATGTTACACATGTAGGTGAGATAGTGTGTGCTCTTTTTCCGGTTCATTTTCCGTATGAACACTTTTTTCGAGTGTGTGCAAAAGTTTCCAATATTTAGCTCTCATCCTTTTACCTCTGTTCGCATCAAGCAAAAGATATAGTATTCTAAAGACAGGGAGTAATATTAAGGTTTGAATGGGGAATAAAATTGTATTTTGTTACAGTCCATATTTTTCAAGAGGAGGATCTTGTCGTTTCCAAAACGAGGTTTCTGACTTCAAAACAAGAGAACAGTTAAATAGATGATTAAACGGTATAGTTGTTATTTGTTAAAATTGACGTGAAACCTGAATCATTTCAATGTTTAATAGAGGAGCTTTCATGCTCCCACAGATTGGAAAACAATTCACATGTGTCTCAGCACTAGGAGGACAGTATCTTCTTCATGGGTATCTACGACGTACTTTGGACCATTGCTATGGTATCATGAAACCAGGGCTATGGATGAGACACATATCATCATCAGGAACGCCCCAACTCAGTCCGCAAGACCCAGAGAACATTCGGAGATTCACTGTCAAAGAGATCATTGGACTTTACGAGAAAGCCAAGAAGGAAGCCTATGGTGAGGAATTGATTATATTAAGTATCCGTTAGTAACATGAGCTTTGAATGCAATGTTGAATCTCACTCATGTTGCCATGTTTAAGGGTCCAGTTTTTTTTATCTTATATCATTCATGAGACATTTTACGGTTACAGAGTATATCATTCATGAGACATTTTACGGTTACAGAGTATTGCTCTGTGTTATCCATAGTATGCATTTTAATCTTTTTGGTTTCCGAACGGATTTACCGACAGTGTTGAGACTGCTGACATCTCTAACCTGACTAAGTCCCTTTAACTTTTAAAGACGAAAAAACTAACGCGAGCTTTATTTTTTACGTCTCCTTTGAGTCCATTGGACAGCGTAGTGTACTCTCCATGTTAAGCGTCAAAGGGTATAAAAGCTTTCCAAATGTGCTCCGTCTTAGTACTACTACATGTAGAGGGGCCACTCTAATTAGACAGTGGGCTTTTTTTGATGGTTCAAAAGTTTGCCACAGAAATTTCGAAAATATTGGCAGTACCGTAAACCCGCTAGAGTTTTAAATCAATAAAGCAAATACACTGTCTGCGATTTGTAATATCACACTCACACAGTCATAGTGTCACTGTCTTGTTTAAGGCCAATCCATTTTGTGGTTCATTTATAGCTTGAGCATAGGTTATCCCCTTTGGCTTTAGAGTAGTCAACCAACAAAAGGTGTATGATTAAATTGCTTTGGTTTTATTTTGAAGAGATGTTTTAAAGTAATTTTAAATTTACATTTTTGGTGCAATGTTTAAGGTGGAGTTACTTAAATGGCCTTACAGATAATTGAAATTTCCTTTCGTAGTCTCATATGTGGCACTTGAAGATTTGAATAGTACCTGCTGTGCAATTTTGTAAACCAACTCAAATCAAAGGTGGAGTGATTAGAAGAGATCAGATTCTTGACTACACTGAGATATGCATGTGATAGTAATTAACATTAGTATGGCCAAATGTGAGGGAAAATTGTAAATAAATTAAGTACTGCAAAACAAAGAGAGCAAATTCATTTCTAAGCATTTGTTAAATGTTATCTCTATTTACATTGAATTGAAGAGTACATAGTGATGAGGGAGGCAACTTGATAGACAGTGGTGGACACTTTGTCAATTATTGGGGGAGAGAGAAATTTCACATTGGGTGAACTTGTACTCATGGGTAATGCCCCATTTATGTGAAGTTATGTAATAAATTGTCTTCATTTAAAGAGTCTACCTAATTGAGGTTCAAGACATAGCTAGTTACTTATATCTTGCTTATAAGTAGCAAAATTAATAGGAATGATATTTTGTACAATTGTAGTAAGCAGAAGGATTTAATTTACTTTAAAACTAGAACATAACATCCAAAGTTGTCCACTTAGCCATGCTCCCAGGCTTTAAGAATAATTACTTCCCTGGCAAGCTTGAGATTAATGAAATTTTTTGGATTTCATTGTCTATGCCTTATGAATGTAGTTTGCAACTGATGTGATATTGATAATTGATTTAGAGCCTTAAGATAACAAATTAGTCTTCAGTGTCCTCTGCCCTTGTTTGTGCTTGTATGTAGGTTGAGTATCACTCTTGACGAGAAATTTTTCTTTTGGTGAACTTTAAGAAGACATACCTGGAAATACCTGGAAAGTAATCAGTCTCCCACAGAAGCTCATTATTTGGAATATACTACTAACTTCTTGACAATATTAACATTGGGCTCCTCATTTAGGAAAATGTTATCTAGGTGTGATCATGAAATCACTGCACTGAATTTCTCAAGTAGACATGTTAAGTTGGCCCCTAAGCTTGTATTGTCTGCTATGAGAATGATTTTAATTTTAATGCTAATTACAGGAACTGTTCTCAGACAAAGTGTTTGAACGTCTTATAAATTTCCATGTGTATGGTGGGAAATGTAGCGTTATGACACATCCTTTTACCAGAATGTTGATTTAGTGTGAAAGCTACTCTAAATACTATTCTTAACAATTATGGTATAGAGGAACCAGGACTGACTGTTCAGCATTAGTTGTGATTTGAATTTCAAGGATCATAAGCTTATTGTTAAGTCATTAAAAAGACAGGGTAGAAATGTTGTATTATACAAATATTTAGTAAATAAATTTCATAAGTAAAGCACTTGTTTCAGTGAATAGGGTTAGGCACCGAATGTGTTAAATGTTACATGATGCTAAATGCTTGTGCTGACTCCACATAGTATCATAATTATATGAACATACCAAGTGACTGACATTAATTGAAACTTACCTATCAATGTCTCTACAATGCAAAAATTGGACTTGTCAATGTGGTAAATGTTAACTGAGTGATATCAAATAGTCAGTCATCTGAGATTCTCATGTTTCATGTCATATGAAGTTAACCCAGTATCTGATTTGAAAATTCTGCCATACTATTCTTAGACTAATTTCATAGGCTTTAGAAATTTAATTTAAAAAGTGTTGCATGATAATAAATTATATCACACTAATTATATAGTCAAGTTATTGTTTGTTGCTTCTAGTCTGTCATATTCTTTTCTAGATGCTGCAAATGAAGCCTTGGTCAACAAACATGCTATCTTTGCTAACAATGAGATGAGCCTGAGATACATTGATGTTTATGGCTTTGATTATGACTATACATTGGCAAATTATTCTGATGAATTACATAATGTTGTATATAAGATGGCAGTCAAGAACTTAACTAGCTTGTCTGGAGTAAGTTTCAGTTTAACTACATTGAAATAATATTGACACAATCCTTTTTATTGTGTTAGTTAATTCACTTATTGGCTTTTTATTTTATATTTTTTCAACTTGTATTTCTGTATTGTTTTAGCA
Source organism: Chironex yamaguchii (assembly GCA_024741275.1). NCBI lineage: Eukaryota > Metazoa > Cnidaria > Cubozoa > Chirodropida > Chirodropidae > Chironex > Chironex yamaguchii. The sequence continues at coordinate 9,432 of JANTCA010004416.1, forward strand.
CACCTGTAAGACTTAGTTGATTTTTGCAGGTTTATCCATAGCTATCAACTAAAGTAACCATATATTGTTAAAATTCCTATTTGTTTTTCTTCATTTATTTGTAAACTTTAATTGCAATTAGTGAGAGATTTTAACAAACTATGTGGCATGCATCAACTATATTTTCTTCTTTGAGGTAGTATGTATTGCTATTGTTTCACATAGAAGTTAAATAATAGTGCAGCAAGATAAAAGTGATATGCTTTTGTTACCCATTCACAATAACTGGCAGTATTTGTTCCTTGTTTGTGATCATGAATGTCATAAAAAAACAATTTAAATGCAAATTGTAGCATCTAAACCATGTAGTCATCTTACCTTGCTGTTTTAATTGCCAGAAATTGCTTTGGCATTCACAATTACTAGAAAAGGAATATGTGTGTGAGGCTATGTTTGGATCAGGTTTGGAAAGTAAAGGCAAATTAAATCTTTTCCGTGCATTTTAAACAAATTTCAGATACATTTAAACCTATGAACAATCACCAGCTCCAAGGTTTAAATGATTGAGTTTTGGACATTAGGTGAATTTAGCAGCCAGACAACACCAATTTAAAAAGGTTCAGAAATGATAAATTAAAATAAAGGAACTGTTTATCTATGCATCAGCTGGATCACATTAGACACTTTTAAGTTTGATTTTGTAATTTCTGTTTTAATAAAGATCTTAATGGCTATTATTATTATTACTATTATTATTATTATTATCATCATCATCATCATCATCATCATCATCATCATCATCATCATCATCATCATCATCATCA
>JANTCA010004417.1:0-10234 GCA_024741275.1 Chironex yamaguchii
GCACATCCTTACAATTTACATAATAAGCACATCCTTAAAAGGCACATCCTTGCAATTTACATAAAAGGCACATCCTTGCAATTTACATAAAAGGCACATCCTTACAATTTACATAAAAGGCACATCCTTACAATTTACATAAAAGGCATATCCTTACAATTTACATAAAAGGCACATCCTTAAAAGGCACATCTTTATAATTTACATAAAAGGCACATCCTTGCAATTTACATAAAAGGCACATCCTTACAATTTACATAAAAGGCACATCCTTACAATTTACATAAAAGGCATATCCTTACAATTTACATAAAAGGCACATCTTTATAATTTACATAAAAGGCACATCCTTGAAATTTATATAAAGGTCACCTTCTTCACATTTACATAAAAGGCACATCCTTACAATTTGCATAAAAGGCACATACTTGAAACTTATATAAAGGTCACCTCCTTCAAATTTACATAAAAGGCACATGCTTACAATTTACATAAAAGGCACATCCTTGAAATATACATACAAAGTCTTCATACATCTATGTGTTCTTATTGCCTTGAAAATTTGCGACATTGCGCTAAAAACATAGCTTTTTTCGTCTGACACTCTTTAGAGTATAAATCGTCAGAATGGAAAGTATAGATCTGTGACAACCGTTTTATAAAAGTAGTTTTTATCGCAATGTCGCAAATTTTCACGTCGATGTTGCTACAATAGCCGCAATAGGAATAGACGAAGTCGATCGTGTTGGCAATTTCATCTGCTAAGAAAGCAGGTATAATTTCATCATTGCGTAGAGCTCTCCAAGTCCATCCTTACGAGTGAAAGCACTCAGTATTATATGCGTTGACGGGATACAGCGTAGTGATACCTTGAACCTGAACATGGTTGGTTGAGTTATCAGTCCTGCACGACACCAGTGCAACGACCATATTTATGTTGCCCAGTGGCCAATGAAATTGGGATTCTTGAATAGAGAGAATAGTGATAAACATAGCGTTGGTTAATACTGCGTGCGTGTCTTGTTTACTTCATCTTTAAATTACTGTTTCAAGATGAAGTAAACAAGTTTAAGATCCAGTAAACTGATATTTCTTGCTGTGTATTCCTTTATTTGTCAATATGAAGTAATCATGAATCAAAAGAAGAACACAAATCTCTCTCCTTTTACTTGTACATCCTTAATTTGTAAAAGAACATCTGATTATTAAAAGCCTCACTCTTGACTGTTCGTAAGTACACTTATTATTACTATTTTTTTTATTGTTGTGATTTTCGCGCGACATATATAAACATTTCCCAACTTCGACAGATTTACTGGTACAGCATGCTTGAGTGGCCTGGGCATTAATAGTATCCAAGTAACAGTTACTCTCCTTAGTGGACAGCTCTTAGTAACACATACTCTAGTTAGTGGACAGCTGGAAGTAAAATATAATCTACTTAGTGGACAGCTCTCAGTAACATATACTCCACTTAGTGGACAGCTCTCAGTAACACATACCCTAGTTAGTGGACAGCTCTAAGTTACACATACTCCACTTAGTGGACAGGTCTCAGTAACACATACCCTAGTTAGTGGACAGCTCTAAGTTACACATACTCCACTTAGTGGACAGCTCTAAGTAACACATACTCTACTTAGTGGACAGCTCTAAGCAACACATACTCTACTTAGTGGACAGCTCTACGTTACACATACTCCACTTAGTGGACAGCTTTAAGTAACGGATAGTATTCTACTGGCCGGGTATGCTTTTGAAAGCATTGAAGTGTCTTTACGATAACACGATGTGAGATTTACATTTTTGAAAGACGCTCAAGATGGAACAGCATATTTGTGGCAATTGACATCAGAGCTATATATGAGATATATCAGCTGTTTAACTTTCAGGTGACGAATTGTCAATGAAGTGACATTACAATACAATTAGGAGTAAACTCCTCCTTGATCACCACACTTGAATCAGACAGCGTCATAAGGTTAGTTGTAAACCTAACAGGGAAGGTCGTAGGTCGGCCTTTTCCGATTGGTTACTGTCTTGATGACGTCATCACTGTTACCATGGTTTCTATGTGATTAGTTTGGTACCAAGGTTAAACGTAATTCAAGTCACTTTGATAAGTATTACCAAAAGCCGGCAATGTATGAGTGTTTTGGTTAAAATTTATAAATTTTCAAAGCACATTTAGTTTTGTTTTTAGTTCTTGTTTTCATAATACTCTTAAAGTGGTAACTAATGATTTGAGGTTGAATCAACACTTTCACTGTTATGTCTAATGTGGTCATTTACGTTACTAAGCCCGCCCTCTATTGATGCTATCAGCCCAATGTACATATGGAAGTAATATGGTCCAACTGCCCCTCTGATGCATTACGTTACCAGTAAATGAAAGATACACATGAGTGGATGTCAGTTAAGTTCTGAATGGTACTAAATCAACAGCTAGAAAAAGTTGACTTACAGCAATTTCTTCCTATGCTGTCTGAATGACTTTCATGACAGTCACCTGCCTTACAACACGGCCAAATTGAGAATCCATCAGCAAAATCCGTGGTGAAAACAAGGTGATCTTGAAAAGCCAAGAGATCTTATGAATAATTGAAGGGATAACTGGGTCTTAATATAATGAGCTTGTCTCACACACAATTGGTTCTTTCCCTGACACTTCAAGATTGATTAGGTTGGCTAGTATTAGAAGACTTTCATGGTTTTGACATTTTTTTCATCGTTTATCAAATTAAAACCAGACGCATAGAAATTCAAGGTCCATCGCGAAATGGACTATTTCTTTGGGAAAGGTTCTTGTTGTTACTTTAACGCCTATAAATAGATGGTGAAATGCTTGCAAAGAATTTAATTTAAAAGGAAAGATCAGTTGGACAATTAATTACAAATACTACAGCATATCATGCAGTCTACATGTGCTCACAGTTATGCTGATGAAGTTTATGTAAAGGAATGTTCTCATATCCACCTGTCATAAGAGTGACTATGAAACTTTACTCCTACACAGTTATTACGTTGTTCGAATCAATTTTCTTTTGTTTGCAGGAAACTACATATTTTTCTTCTTCCAATATTCAGAAATTTAGGTATAGAATGGAGCTGAAATATCTTAAGTCATGGACGTAGCCTTTGCTAGACATGAGCTAACAGGAATTACATTTTAACATATCTTTCATGAACTTTAGTTGACACTTCGCGATGGAGATTGAAACGTTTTTATTTCTTAGTTAGATATGCAATAAGACCAAGGAGCAAGTAGAATTTTCACTAAGCTATTAGATATTTCAAAGATGAAGCAAGACGTGGAGAGATATGTTTGTTGAGAGCAAAGTAACAACAAATACTTTCATCGGTCATTTACATTGCCCACTTTTTACAAATTGACTAACTAAACTTCAATTTTAAGTCAAAGTAGCTCCATATATTTAGTCAACAAGTAGAGACGTCTATCGTAGTTCCTAGTAAAAGATTGCTCAAACGCGAAGAGTCTATAAATGTTTATTGCTTTTATGATCATGGATCAAGATCAAGTTCAAAATTACAAGGATACAAGTCAATTAGCACAAGATAAGGAGTGCAAAAGTGTGTTGACCGATGCAGCTGTGTCATGCAATCTCATCACAGAAAGTGGACATGGAGATGAATACACAAGAAAGGTACAAGAAAAGATATTGGATTCTCCTGCATGTAAAGGACCTTTACTTGTTATTAACATAAGCTCAACAAAGGAAAATGACAGTCCAATTTTAAGAATTTCTGATCATCAGGAACCAAAAACCGAGCAAACTGAAACTCAAGGAAGCAAAAGATACCGACAAAGACGAAAGAGGTACGCACAGGATTTACCTAAAAACGAATTCGATGTCAAGTCATCTTTAAGGAAAACACTTGGTATGTACTGTCCTTGCATTTCTGAGGCAATGATTCACTACTTTGATCGCATCACATCTTGTAATACCTCTCGATGTATGAACGTTCAGCAGGAAAATGACATTGCATGGCAACATAGGAAAAACGTATGCTACTGTACTTCAAGATGCGAAGAACACAACGCGAGTTGGCATTTAAGTTTCAGAAACCAACCAACATTACCACTTGGCCATCAACAAGATCGCTTAGATAGTGACAATCAGTTTCGTCGACGAAATAGGCTCGGAAGAGCAAATGGTGTGTTGGATGAACGATGTAAACCACCTGAAGGACACAGAAGATCAGACAATTATCGCCGTAATTTAGAATATCAGAGATTAAGACAAGAAAGAAAAGGGAGCGCGTGCGAGAGGAAAATGAGACCAAAGGAAGAATACAGTGATCGAGAACAGGAGATTTCGGATTATCAAGCATACACTAGCGATACACCGCTGTACTATAATCAAGCAATAAACGAGTTTACAGCAGGGAATGAAGAAGATATTTATTTGCAAAACATTCCATCCAACGTTGACGAAAGTGACTTTCGATCTTATTCACCTATCAGAAAAGATGGCGATGAATTATCTTGTCATTGGAAAGATCATTTTTACAGCCTTGGAGCAAAACGAAAAGATTCAGACAGGAAAAGTGCTAAATCAAGTGTCAGAAATAAAACTAAGAGGAGGGACTTCGGCGAAAATATGTTGCTTGATAAACACGATATTCAAGTTGTTAAGACTGACAAAATTGTATCATCGGAGAAACCTCAAATAGTGGAAACTAAACATGAGCCAGATAATGGACAAGGGGGGGTCAATGTGATTGTAATTAAGAAGGGAAAGCATAAGAGTATCACGGTGGGTCGCAGAAGTATGATAACTCTAGGCGAAGGGGAGGAAAAAATTAGGGGTTTTCCAAAATTGAATGAGCGGGAAGGGAAGGATACAGCGAGGGATTGTAGGTATGGGGTTGCAAGCACGAATGAAAAAGAACAAGGAGAGGACTATTATTGGAATTTATTGAAAGACGAACAACCAAATGCTCTGTTAGATATATTTGAGGGTATGATTCTTGATTCTAATCATGAACTGGTGCGTGATGAAAGGAAAAAAAAGAGAAAACGCTCCGTAATAAAAACGGTTAACGAAAAAAGAAAAGAGAGAAATACAAATGAAGAAGAAAGAGTATGGATTGATAATAATATGAACAGGTTTGAGGAAAATACAAGCAAAATAGAAAATGATGTTTCTAATAAGAGCAAAAAAAACAAACAAAGAAAATCAAGTAAAAGGCTTCTGGAAGAGGACAGGAAGAAGCTTGAGCTAGGAGGACAACAGAATGTTAGTAGTTACAAAACTGAGGAGGAGAAAAACAAATCAAAAGAAAGGAAAAAGAGCATCAAAGGAACAGGAAAAACAAAAGTGAAAGAGAATCCTAGAGTGAGTATGCCTAAAAGAAAACTTAGTAATGGAAAGAAAACAAAGATGAATAATGAGCAAATTGTGAGGACGAAAACAGAAAAACAAGATAAACAAAGAGCAGCTAAAGATGAGATACGTGATAAAAAAGGAAGGAAGAGAAAAGGTGGGATCGTAGTAATAAGTGAGGACGACAGCAGTAAGCATACGATTTCAACATTAACTGCTATTAATGAAGAAGGCAATATTTTAAAAACAAAAGAATTAACAAATGAAGCCAAGGATGAAAACATACAGTATAAGACAGAAATTAAAAGTCCAAGTTTGATACAAGATGAAAACATTGATGATAGAATGAGCAGAGCGAATTTATTGGGGCGGATCTTGAGAGATAACAGCAATACAGAATTACTGAGCGCACTGGAAGAGAATGAAGTCTCAAAAGGAATGGTATGTCCCCCAATGCTTGTTCTGACGAAGCCGTCAGTAGAGAGGGAGAATCAGGACATCCATGATGAAGAAGAATTTAATCTAGGTCATAGTGAAGAGAAGAAAGAAGCTGATGCACAGATGAGTGATGAGGAAAGGAAAATTTCCCTTTTCAAGAGTCTCTTTCGAAAACGATTAGCAAGACGTGCTGAATGTCTTGTAAATAAGGAAGGAGCAGCTGAACACGGGACTTGTTTGACCATGGCAGACGTCGTTCAAGAAGTCACTAAACGAAGACAACAGTTAAATAACAATGAGCCTACTACTGCAGAAGAGAATCAAGCTACAGCGTACACAAAACATGATGATCACAATGGACAACCAGGTGAGGAAGCTAATATGTCTACAATTGAGCAAAGAACTGCTTCTCCTTGTGACGACAAATCAGAGAAGGAATCAGTGCATGAAAGTACGCAGGAGTCTGATACCGAGTCTGATAATGACGTAGACATTGCAACTGAGAAAAGTAATGAAACTGAATCCGAGTATGAGTCTTCAGTTGAGGAAGAGGAATTCGAAGAGGAATCAGAAGAGGAAGAGTTAGAAGAAGAGGAAGAGGAGGAGGAAGAGGAGGAAGGAGTGTCATTAGAAAGCAGCAGCACAGAAGAGGAGGATCATATTGATGAGGAAGAGGAATCAGGGGAAAGCGATGACAATCTTGAGACTTTAGAGGAAGAAAGTGAAGAGACTTATAAAGAAGAAAATTCAGATAATGAGAAAGTAGGGCATTATGGTACTGAAATATGATGGATTAGATGACGATGAGCGTAAGTGCTTTTAACGTACTTTTCAGGAATTGCAAAAGAATGAACTTTAGTAAAAACAAAAACAACCTGGTGTTGATTATCTTTTAGTTCTCTTATATTTAAAATGTTTCTTCAATAAATTGTTTACTCTTAGACAGATAACATTTTAATTTCATACTCTTTCTTAATTAAATCTCAGTCTGCATTAAGTTATCCTCTCAGGTCATAAAATATTTTGAAGCAAATAGTTGAAATCGTGCAGAATCCACACATGCTAAAGAAACTACAAGCTAGAAGCACTCAGACAGAGCAAGCCTCCACCAAGGCAATATTCAAACAACACGAGTATTCCCCATCACGATGCCCTTGCTTCTCACTTTTATAGAGATATCATGACCAAATATGGTAACTGGGAATCCCCATAAAGATTTCCTAACTAGCACTAAGAAGACTTCATTACCGAAAAAGTAATCCAGGCTTTGATTCCGATAATCCCCCAAAACTAATTCAGAGGAGAAAGTCAAGGTACCAACATGGCCTGAAAAATTTGTAAAAATCCATACGTAAGTTTTTTAGCTACATTGATAACAGACAGACAGACAGACGGACCGACAAAAAGAAAGACAGACAAACCATGGCGAAAACATAACCTCCTAGAGGAAGTAAAAATCAAGTTAGAATAGCACGTGAGCGGTTACGTCAGCGTTTTATTCGTTTCGAAACATTCTTAAGGAATGCAGTTAGCATACAGAAAATGCTAGTGCAGTACATGAATAAATGTTATCGATTTCCGTCAAAAGTCTTGGTAAAACTTGGCCTTTTAATTTCTGTCTTATACTGTATGTTTTCATCCTTGGCTTTTTTTGTTGGTTCTTTTGTTTTTAAAATATTTCCTTCTTTATTAATAGCAGTTAATGTTGAAATCGTATGCTTATTGCTGCCGTCTTCACTTATTACTACGATCCCACGTTTTCTCTTCCAACCTAAAGTGTCAGTTTACACACTGGTACAATTTCAGTTGTTTTGTGTCATGCGCAGTCGAGGCAATTCACTGAAGGTACATGACGTAAGCTTTTATTTGAGGATAATGGTTCATATCTACTTCCAAACATGACTCATCAACTCTGTAATTCCAGACCAAAGGACTCGGGGCAAATCATGCGCAGCCTTGAAAATATAAGAAATCTTCAACAACGCGAAGATATCAAATGCATTGGTCCATAAGTCAATCAACGAATCCATAGATCAATCAGTAGATCAATAAACCAATTGTTCAATCAATCGATTAATTAATTAATCAATTCACATAAAAAGAAGAACCAGGGGATCTATATAAAAAAATTAGCCACAGGGGCTTAAGAAGGTCCCCTGCAGTAATTAGATACCTTATACGATGCATAGACAACAAGCGGCACAGCGTAAGGCAGTAACGACACGGTAGACTCACTTGCCAAAAAGGTCCTGGTTGAAGCCCATTTATGAATAGAATTTCTTGCCGCGTCTCTGGAAACAATGCTGATTGCCATGCTTCAATAAAAATGAGCAGATAGAGGGCCAATAACATTGATAATAAAAGAAAAAGCTACATAGCATGCCAGTGATATTATTCGTGAGCGCGTATCAAGAAATTGTTCAACTGTTCCAGAGATGTGCCGATAGGGGCCGTGGGAGTCACCACGCCCCAAAATGTATATAAAAAGTTAAGAAATTTCGTCATGCGGGACGGAATTAAGGTGAATTTACTTTATTGTTTCTAGTCATCTTTCTTTAATGCAATATTGCAGAAGTTGGTCAAAGAAATATAGTTGCTCACCTTTTTTCCAAGCAAACACACCCCCCCCCCCCCCAAGCGAAGTTTGCTAGGCACATCACTGAACTGTCTCCGATTTTTGTTTGAACATTTGACAACGTCACTCTTTCGCTAACCCTAACGTATCTCTAACCAGCCTTGCACATTTATCTCAAATTGTTTGACTTTTAAGCGATTACGTTGCGGTTAAGTGTGTCTCCAGTTTAAGGAAACATGCAGCATGTAGGTAGTCAGTGGTTTAAGTCAGTTTAGAATCACGTAATCCTCTGTTTGTCAATTTTACTGAAACGTGCACGTCTATAGCAAATTCTCGGGTTTTTTCGCTCCACTTATCACCAATAACTGAAAAGTATGGTTCATATTCAAACCCTAACACCTTAACAACGTTGGTTGGCTATAGTTCAACATGAAGGTGGTCTAATGAAATGCATGTGACTCTAAACCGCAGACGCTCCTAGCTCCCACTTTCATATCAATTTTCATCACCATTTCTGTTTCAACCTAAATTCGTGCGTCCACTGTAATGAGTTGTGGATAAAAGAAAAACAGTAATGTAGTATTATGGGACTAGTGTTAAACAGAAACTAATGTAAAATGCATACCATTCTGGCCTTTTCTAAGAAGGGAGCGATCTATTCGCGAGTTTTCGATCTTTAATGATTTTCACTTGAGGGAATTGCTGATTCAATTCGCCAGTGCCTTTCGTTCTTCCAAGACACGGGTTACGTCAATAGCGAAACCAGAAAGTTGAAAGGAATTCAACTTCCCAACAAATCCGCCAGCCATTAGGGCCCCGTTTACACAAGTACGGATACAAAACAGTACAGATCCATTTCGAATCAGTAACGATTTTTGTTAGAGTTTGCACGGGGAACTGTACCAGAATAGTTTAACTCGATTGCCTCATTTGTCGCCGTGGTAACGCCAGGTTCATCCAGGCAGAAAAATTGATTGTCTAGTTAGCGATCAGTTGCCGAGTGGATCCGTTCCAGCCGTTTACACTGGACCGGATCCAAACTGGTACACTTTGGAAAGCGATCCCTTACTAGTACAGATAGCAGACCCATACCAGTACGGATCCATCAGTTCCAGCGTAAACGGTGATCGCTGTGGTACGGATCCGTTTGGAAGCGTTCTGGTGTAAACGGGGTTTTAGAATGCTTTTTGTTCTTTCTGGAGCCAGACGAGTTCGCTTGTTTTCGCTAACCCATTCGTTCAAGAAGTCTCTTAAGTGGAAGCTGGTTCTACGGCATTCGAAATCATTAAAATCCCTGCACGCTCGACAGTTCTGTATGTGTTATCAAATTGTGCGTACTCTGGAATACCGAATAAACGTCCCCTCCCGATTATTAATTTTGTTATTCAAACCGCCCCTATTATCAAAGTTAGAGAATCTCAAAATCAGGAAAAGGTAATTTTTTAGATACAAGTGCAATGAAAAGTTTAAAAAAACAAATTACATATAAGCAGACGTGTTATCTTGAGAAATGTAATTTATCAATCTGTGCTTTCAATTCCACCCATTTCTCCACCCCCTTTTAGTCCACCCCCCAATTATTAATTTTCCAAAAATTTTTCGTCCCCCCATTTATTACCACCACTCCGATTAAAGTATGTGTATATAAGGTCACCAGTATAGTGGACATATCGGTGACATTGTCTGCCAGTGGTTACGAGATTCAATACGCGTCATCACAAGATAAACACCATTGGTACGAGAAAGTTACACTTACTCACTCCTTAAAAGCTTCCTTTTATAGCGCATTTCCTAACCAATCTTTTTGTGGTACAAAACTTGAAAATCGCCTTGAAAATTTGCGACATTGCACTAAAATCATACTTAAAAGCTT
>JANTCA010004418.1:0-10234 GCA_024741275.1 Chironex yamaguchii
TTACCCAAAATCTTCTCTTTCTCGGGTGCTTCGAAAGACAATAATTTTCAATTTCTTCATAGTCCTGCTGTCTTCTTTGCAGCACTAACAGTAGCAGTAGTCGCCTTCGCTTTGCGGCTTCCATGTTGTTCATAATTTTTGGCACACTTTTCTCAAAGTAAAACGTACGCGCGACGTCCACTGTACGTACGTACGTAAAGGACATTTTTCTCGACGGACGTACTGCCAAGTGGAGGTCGGCCTTTATTGAAATGACAAATGTTTCAACAAAATTCGAAAAATCTAGACCTGTTCCATCAAAGTCTGCCAGTTTTGTGAAAAATGGTACAAATGGCTACAAACCACTTCCACTCACCATTTCAAAAGAATGAAGTGCTTACGGATTCAATTCAAGACAAAAAAAGCTAAAAAAATTATCGAGAACTCGTTGGGTTTACCGTTCGGAGTCAATTGAAGCTGTGCGGCGAAGATTAAACTCCACTGCTCCAGTTGTTGACAAAATTATCAATGATGAAGAAGGTGAAATGTAAGTGAAAAAGGGGGCAATGCAATAAAGAATAATTTGGTCACATTTAGCTTTATCTTTCCACTAATGTTAATCCGCTAAATTACAAAGGAAACAAAGATTTCGACAATGCATCCTCACCAAGAGAATCTAAACATTCTTGAAGTAATTAGACTCATTGAATCCATGGTTAAAGACTTGAAAAACAAGAGAGCAGATGAGAAGGCCATGGATGATGAGGTAAAAGGCACCACTGGTTATGCAAGTCAGCCTTACGCAAACCCACTTTCAGAATTTGAAACGATGCACAGAATTATACTGCTGGCCAGAAAGATAGATAAGAATCCTGAAACGACAGTGAATCTACACGTTTATCGAAACGACTGTCTCATTGTCGATACAAGGGAAACTTGAAAGTTCGTACGCAACAAAAAGATTAAGCCATTAGCAGAAACGCTTCAACCGCCACTAAAAGAGCTCAATGCTGGTAGCGACTTTGCAATCTCTTACCACCAATTGACGGCATTGAAAACGACCTCTTATTTCCTGAGCTCGCTGTATTATCATCAATGCACGAGGCATATGCCTTAACAAGTATTCAAGATGGTGGGAGCTTTTGTTCATGAAAAGAAAAAATTCTTTTCGACAGTCAACAAATTCTATGCTTACTTTTTACCACTCCCCTATAAGTTGCAAAGAACGAGCGTATCCTGATCAAATTAAAAATGGTTAAGAGTTGCATGGGTTCGACAATGATGAAAGGTTAAATGACTAAATTTTAATTGCAACTGAAAAAGATTTCAATGATGGCATCAATCTAGACAGCATTGTGCAGAAGTGATCTATGGCAAAAATACGACGGTGACAAATAGAGTGACGAGAGATTGCTCGAAAGTATCAAAATCTAGCTTTTGAGCCTTGTTCTGTTTTTCGTACTTTTCTTGTGTTTTTTAAACTGCGTGGCTTTTTCCGTGGTTTGCAGGGCAAAAGGTATTTTTGCATTATAAATTCCCACGTCACCCCCCCCTCCCCCAACACATAACATGATGACTCGACACCTCTGCATGAAACTAATTGCTTTCAAACAACGACGTACAGTTATTGTTAAAAGTTGTTGTTTGCATAGCACTCCTAGGTTAGTAGGTGCTTTTGTTTTGGACGACAAAAACAGTACTTGAACCGTAGAAATAATAGGCTATTATTTCTATGCTTGAACATAGAAGATGTGTCGAATTTTTACACGTGTCCTTGCTGCCATAGAATTACTAGTAATCGGATGCTTGATACCATGAAAATTCTGTAAAATACAATGAGATATAAGAAAAGCTTTTCTTATACCTCATCACTGATCTCAAAAAAAGACTTTTTTAGAGATCAGTGTACCTCATTGGTAAAATATCATACGATCCCCTGTTGATTTTCAGAAAGAGGCCAAAATAATATGGTTGATCAAAACACTAATTAACCGTTTCGTGAAGATAACTCTGGTCACACGTGGTATGTGTAATAGTGACGAAATTTCACGGGAACCAAAAATAATGTAAGGGTAAGTGAACATTTTTTAGAACACTTGTAAGATTAGATTCTATGTAGCAAGCCAAGCAGTTATGGACGTTGCCAAGTTTTTTGTTGCTCCAGCCAGGCACAGGTGCCGTTACACAATGTAAATTACATGCAAGTTAGATGTTCAGTGTCAATTGCTTGTTGGAAAGGCGTTCGACCTTATATCGAGGCGACATGAAGATAAAGTTACTCAGTAGGTTGACCATTGCCAGCGGTAATCATGCTCCTCAAACACTGTGGGCTACTTTACAATGTTACATAGTGCAGCTGTTCTGCAGATATTGACCCTACGTAGTACGTTACACCCGCACAGTTCCAGCTAAGGAGTAGTTATTGGCAAGTTTCTTTTGGGGTCATTGCTCGTTTTAAATGTTTCTTGTTAGCGTCGATAAGTTACAAGCTCTTTTAAAGACGGTCAGAGGTCTCAACCAACAGCTAGCTATAAGCTAAAGTTAGATTTATATACTGTGCACACATTGATGATTGAATCTGCCTCCGATCCGTTACCCAGCAACAGAGTAATCATGCCTAGAATGTCACACGAGAATAACGATAATAGGAGTGCAACAAAGTTTTGAACTTATGCACAAAGTATTTGCATTTTTGTACGTTATACTGTTTTCCTGCCAATCTATTTTTACCTTTACTTTCTTTGTTAATCCCTGTTCTGATTTAGGCCTATTGTTTCTCTGTTATTTTGGTACCAATTCTTTCTGTTTATACAAAGAGACGACCTATATACTATCAGCCTTTCACTATGTTTCATGACTAAGGCCTCTTTTGTAAATCTATAAGTTTTTGTGTTGAACTTTAAAAAGATGCTAAAGATACAAATTTGATATTTATTGTTTATATATTAACCTGAAGGCACTACATCATTATAAATCATGGTATTTCCACTTTGTTTATGGTTGTGTCCTAGTGTGCTTGGATGAATGTGTCAGTATTTATGTGTGTGTCAGTATGCGTGTATGTGTGTGTGTCTAGCAACAGAAAATACAGGAATTTTTAAACTGAAAGAAGCCTTCTAATTAGCTGGATATATGTACTAACTTCTATGTTGTTCTAGGATTACTTTCAATCTTATAGTTAATTGTCTTTGTAGTTTAGAAGCAAGACCATACTTATAAAATTTAAAGTCACTGATTGAATGGTTGAATATTGTAATTTGCATAAGTTCCATATGGAAGTCAACAGTAAGGTCATGTGTATAAAAGAGAAGTTATGATTTGAATCACTGGAGCAATAAATATGTCATGTGCCTTGTGCCACGGCATGTATTTATGCCATCTGTAAAAGTTCCACATAGATGTCAACAGGGTGGTCGTATGTGAAAAATGATGGAAACAGTAACTTGACTTCTGTTTCTTGCTATAACCTTCTTAATTAATAGATCTTGAAAACATTGTTTCTGACTTTTATTTCTGACCCAACGCAAGTAAATGTTATTTTAGAAATCAGGCTTCTCTGGACAAACTTGGTACATGTATTTCATACAATGTTTACATATTAAGATTAATTGGGAAATGATTTGTAAATGATGTTTGTAAGTGATTTGTCAATTGATGATTTCAAAATGTAGGTAACACAAGCTTCAGTTGGAAGTTAATTAAAGAAAAATCAGTCGAATAATTGTAATATGTACTTGTTGCATTAGCTTGAAATTATTTAAAATATTTATAATGCAGTTATTGTAATATCATCCATGATGTAGACAGTGTCAATTCCTTGCTTTGCTCCTCTGTCTTATATGTGCATATTGACCATTGTTACCAAATATGTATTGATACTGTTTTTAAAACAGTTTTACTGTTATTCTTCTGGGTACCTTATTGCATATTTGGAAGGAACAAACATTCTGAAACACTAGGGTTACTATTTTTATTGAGAGTTTTACGGTAAAGTAATGGCCTGATTCTTCTTATGTTATGTCTATATATTCTAAACTTGTAGTACAAGTTCTTTGTAAGCAGAAAAAAGTGAAATTAGCATTTGTAGCAGGTAACTCACAGATTTAAGCTCCATAATTTATGCCCTTTTTAATTGTGTTCTAATCAATGCCCTCTTTTGACAAGCCTTTGTTGTAAAGTATTTGATGGTTTTTAGTTTTATTCTATAGCTTAATGCATTTTTGCTTTTCAGTTAGACATATTTCAAAGCCCATCACAATTTGAGGTACTTTGTTTATTTGCTTTATACTCTTTCTTTGAATTGCTGGAGGACTTATTAGTATCTTTTTCCTAATGGTTTTGTCAGCCCTTATGTTTTTGTAATAGTTATTATACAAAATCACTGTTTATATTTACTATTTACTGACTAATGATTTGAAAAGTTACATTTGGTGTTATTTGAAGAACTTGATTATCATGTCTTGAGTACCATAACTCCAACTTCCAAATCAGTCATGTCTGTTGTGTTTAATTTTTTGAAAAATGTCATGAGTATGAATGCAGTTGTACTAAAATATAACCATTCAGGCTTATAAGTTGTTAATTGTTGAGAGTTTGAATTTCAAATTGCTGCAGTACTATTTGCCTCTTTTCACTTTTAATATCAGTTCAGATTATCTCTTGACCATGGTGATCATAGGGACAGTCCGGCAGCAGCAGTTTATACAATTCCTGCTCATCTTTGTCTATCGTGTACCTCCTCATTCAGTTGTCATGCTACTTTCCCTTTCCACTTCTTTATTTCCACAGTCCAGCTCTTATGTTTGTCCTCTGCCCATTTTCCCTGACATCTTCCCTTGTAATGCAGTCTTTTCTAAGCTGTTGTGCTGTGAAACATGTCTGAACCACTTCAATTTTCTGTTCTTGATGGATTCCAGCAGTTCTTCCTGTTTACTGGCTTGTGTTTTTACCTTCCTCCATAGATATGCATTCATCTTCCTTTCTTGGAGTTTATTGGAAGTATTGGAAACATTTCATTTTGAAAGCTTTGATCTTTCTCTCTAAAGCTGCTGAGAGAGACCATGATGCACAAGCATAAGTGACAATTGACACTACCAATCTTTTGTATAGTATGACTTTGGACTTAGTAGGGATATGACACTGCCATAATTTATCAAGTTCTGCCATTTGTGTCATTGCCACTTTTAGGTTTTCCACCTCTTTATTACTTCTGCCGTCACATGTGATTAGGAACCTTAGGTACTTAAAACTCTGTGCAGTCTACATTGTTCACTAATATCTTGCTCTTTTCTGTGCTGACTTGCATACTAAACATTCCACTTGTATTCGCAAGTCGTATAGTTAATGCTTTTACCTATTTCCTTATACCTTAATGGTATTCCACAGCCCTTTGCATGATATTGTCAAGTAGAAGGTTAAAGAGTGTTGGAGAAAACAAACAGCCCTGCTGTACCCCTCCAACAGTACAACACTCCTTGCCTTACAGTGCATTGATCATGGTCAACTCTTAATCAATGTTGTACATCCTCATTGTCTGCCATACTCTGTCAAAGACCATTTTGAAGTCGATGAAATTATTCATAACTCAATGTGTTTTTCAATTAGTAGATGCAATATAAATATCTGTTCCACTGTACTCTGCCCTGCACAAAGTCCTGCTTGTTCCTCTGACAGAACTGATTTCATTTGTCTTTGCAGTTTCCTCAGGATAATGCTCAGTAGGACCTTGCTTTAATGACTAATAACCCTAATTAATTGGTAGTTCTTGCACTGTTTATTATTGCTTTTTTGGGAAAGCTTTAATCATTGGCTCACCTCCATGTTGGAGTAAATTTGCTGGTATATTACTGGCACATGGGATATGCCTTTCTGGAGGTTGTTAACTGTTGCATCTACTTCCTCTCTAAGGATATGGGTGATGGGGGGATTTCTGTTTGAGGATACATGGTTGTCTTTTAAAATGTCTATGTCTGGTGCGATAAGATGGTTGCATAATTCACTAGAATACTGTGTTCATCTTTGTAGGATTTCATACATACTGGTAAGTAATTTCCCTTGTTTGTCTTCAATGGTAGTTGTCCGTGACTGTTTCTCTTTGGTTAGAAGTTTGATTGCCTCAAATGCTACCTTTGAGCTGGACTGCTTGAAAATTCAGTCTGTGATTGCACATTGGTCTTCTATCCATTTCTGCTTATCTTCCTTTATCTTGCATCGCACTGCATTGTGTGAATCTCGCCTGTCCTCGTCTGATTTGTTCTTTTTTTGTCCAGGCTTCGATGTTGATCACACAGTACTAATGTATCTTTCTTGTTCTAGGGTTTCTTGACTTTCCTTTCTTTTCCCAGAACTTCATATGCAGTAACCATAGTGTTTAGCTCTTCAGTAGCCATAGTGATATCCTCTGACAAGGTTAGTGATGCAATTCTCCCTCCAAACTTTGCCTTTAATTCTGCAGCAATTTGTGAGTCAAGTAGCTTGTTAATGTGAAACTTGATCCTGGTACTGCTGTTCTTTTAAATTTGGCTCAGTTTTGACTGCAACATCATGAGAACTAGGTCATGGTTGCTTCTGGCTTCTGCTCCTGTAAGTCCTGTCTTTGCTTGATTGATGCTGGACTTGAATTTGCTTTGAATTTGTAGTCAATCTGATTGTGGTATTTTCCATTTGGTGGGTGCCAGTTTGCTCTCCAACTTAATTTGTGTGGAAGTAGCATGTTGCAAGTTAGAGTAGTAGGTATTCCAATCCCCTTGGGCCAGCAAGATCTCTTTAGTTGGTATATCCTTCAATGTGTTCTCAAGCTCTTCATAGAATATCTCAATGTTTTCATCAACATAGTCACTTGTTGGTGCATACACTTGTACAATTGTCACATTGAATATTTTGGCAGCTAGTCTCATAGTAATTATCCTTGTATTGATAGGGGTGCAGAAGAGGATGCACTTTGCTGTCTCCTTGCTTGCAATAAACCCAACTCCATGCTCATGCTTGTTGCTAGGGCTGCTGTATGACACCTTGAACCCTTCCCTGTTGTTGTCTGTCCAGAGCCTGTCTGTCTTGTTTCAGCCAATCCAATAATGTCCCATCGGTATCTTGCTAGCTCATTTGTGAGTTCTGTTAATTGTTCTGGTGCATAAAGTGTCCTTATGTTCCATGTGCCTACACACAGACTGTTACTAAGCATTTTCAGTTGGTTGCCTCCTGTAGCTGACTTTTCACTCCTAACAAGGTGGGCATTATTGGGGAATGCGGTTATTGTTTGTCCAGGCCGTGACGTATCGAGTATTAAAGATGTGCTTCTGGAGCCTATCATTGTTGGTGTTGAACCATTTCAAAGAGAAGAAAAATCTTTGTGGTTCCTGCTTCCTTTCCAGTGTGGTGCAGTGGCTTCACTTACTGAAATCACTCTTGTCACTGTTTTCCATTGTTAGGAATCCTCTGCCACCTGGATAAGGCAACATGCTGAACCTCCATACTGCCAACTGACCTAAACCTCTCCCAGTGAGGCACTAGGGTACTACCCTGTCCAGCTGTCCCTGGTCTGCATCTCTTTTCTGCTGGGGTTGCCCCCAGCCTTCCACGGATTTCTAGGCTTAGCAGGGTCTGCCACAGGCAGATGATTGTGATGTTGAGTGGGAAAGGCTAAGGTATGTAACGGGTACTAACTTTTGCATCACTACTCCTTAGAATATGCACATAATTTTTTGCTTTCTCTCCAAAGGATGGAGTCAGTTTCAGAAACAGAACATGGACATATTGATGGAGGCACTGAAGCTGAAGCAAAAGAAGGATCCTATGTCAAAAGTATTGAGCTGCCATCTGAGGAAATGTTCAGAAATTTAAGGACAGCCAAACGTTTTGCCATTGATATTGGTATATGCATTTTCACAACAAATAGCTGTTGAATTGGTAGCTTTAATGAAGTGATTTAAAGTCAATTAACATTTTGAAATTATTTTTATGTTGATCTTTTACTTGTGTGTGGTTCCAATGGGGGAAGCCAATCTGTCTTGTTTTGAAATGGTAGTTAGCAGGGTTCAGTAACCTGTGGATTTAAAGGACACATGTCAATAGCAGATTGTCTTAATCTGAAATATACATATCCGTTTAAAACACTCATAATAATAATGACAATGATGATTATTCTGTTGGTCACAAAATAAATTAAGTCTTTGACAATGTTGTTGAGAAAAGTGTGACGTTCTGACTTGAAGACATTTTGACTCACAGCAAGTGATAGTATCTACAACATTAACTGCAAATACTTCATGACCTTGTATGAATTGTTTTATGTTGTATGAAGCTTTCATAGAACTGGGTAACAAAAGCGTTGAGTATATTGTTTTTTTATCTTTATGACATGTACTTTTTTGTAAAACATCTTTCCATTATTTTGCTTTCATTGTCTTGGATAAGCATTGTTTAAAATTTCACACTGCTTGACTTTATATCACATTTAATTTCAAATTGCAGAAGTTCCATGTCACAGAAATAAAGAGTAACTTTAATTTAATGAAAGCTCTACTGAGTATTATTGGAAAGTAGTTAGTGGAAATGATTCTTTAATCACTACTGAAAGTTAAGCTACTTGAAAAGTAATTACTAATGCATGTTACATAATGACATATCTACATCACCTGTTAACCGCTTGACTTTTTTTCAAATAACTTTAACATTGGCTTGTGGTCAGCAGAATGTGTCACTGTTTTTAAAGAGAGCTTTGAATTATAGTCCTTTTAACTAAAGCCTCAATTGCTCAACATGGAAAGGTATATTGCCAACCTCAATATTGGTACAGGGTGGGTCCTAAGCCATTACACCTTTTACTTTGAATGCTTAATTTTGCTTGTATGCTGGCCTTTGTGTACAGGTTGCATTTTACTTGCACCATGGATTTTAGTTCTTTGGCTATAGGATCCTTACCATCTTGCATAGAATATTTTAGGAATGCTAAATCAGGATGTTCCCCTTGTAACCTTACATGTCCTAAGACATTAAGTGGATCTTAATACAAACTCTTATGGATCGGAAAAGATTTTCATTGGCTAATAAAATCATTGGATAAAAGTTTCCTTAAGTGCTCCAAATTTCACTTACTCCCACCAACAAACTTTTCACTCTTAAAGTAAATAAATGTTAAAGCAAAATGAAAGATTGAAATAACTGAATAAATAAATTTGTAGTACATAAATAAAATTTATTAAAAGGTAAATTATTGAATATGTACCTAGTTAATAGGGTTTCTATAACCTGTGAATTGATAAATTCTATTTGTGATCTATGAAAATGACTATAACTGGGAGTGAAACTGCCAAGGTACAAATGCAGTGTATGGTCCATTTGCTTTTGTCACTCTGTTCTTTTTCCAATGTTAGGTGGATCCCTTGCTAAGCTAGCATACCTGTCTGAAGTTAGCCGTATTCGCCCTCGACACTTCAGTTTGACTAGTGCAGATGTTTTGGAGGTGCCAGGACATGTAGGTATTGTTTATATTCTGTATTAAATTTTTTTGTTACCAATCATGTGTTATACATTTCTACATATTGTATTAAATTATACTTTATTATATCACATTTTATCATATCATATATCATATCATATATTGTATTATATTATACATTATGTTTTTGTATATTCATTCTAAGTTTTATTCTTTTCTTATGTTATATTGTGTTATGCTTAAAAACCTATGGCTGATCTAAGCAGTGTGAGTTACCCTGGAATCCAGGGGTGCCATCTTAAAAATAAGTAGGAAGGGGATGTGCCAAAGTAAACGTCTCCAGGCATGCCCTTGACCATACCTGATATTTTTGTATTTGTTTTTATGATTTGCATTTTTCTGCTACTGTTCTAATTTATATATGTTCAAGGTTACCAAAAAGTTAAACAGAAATAATACACGATAAATACTATTACATTGCTACCGAAGATGTTTTAATTTATTTTCAAGATTTTGGATCCAATCCAAAGTATCAGATGACACAAAAATCCGTGTTTTGATAATGTAAACAGGAGCTTTATCATGACATGAGTCATATGCTTTTTAGGAGCTACCTTTCGAGAGACTCTTCTCCCATCATCAGGCTACTAGAAATGATCTTGTACAGCTAGTTTGTTCTTCCTCATTGCGGACGTCTGAACTGACATGGGTCGAAATGTCCTAAGGATTGGCGCCATAGCTGTGTTGTGTTTTCTTCTTCTAGTGCTGGTAGCCGTATTTTATGGAAGACTGGGTGATGTAGGGAGTGGATGCTCTGTT
>JANTCA010004419.1:0-10232 GCA_024741275.1 Chironex yamaguchii
CCGAAATTTCATAGCCTCGGGGAGAGCTAACAGGTACTACACCTTGCTCAAGGGTGACCTGGAGGTAATTGTGGCAACGGGTAACCTCATTATCCCACGTCGAAACTCCACAACCGGATGCAGTTTTACAACATACTCAAGATTATATTATTATTATTTCTATTATTATTATTATTACTATTACTATTATTATTATCATTATTATTATCATCATTATTTTCAAATTATTTGGCTCTCATTTTTAAAGGTAGTCACCGTAACATATGCAGCTTACCTAATTGGCTCTTGTCTTCATTGTAAAGCCTATCACTATCTTTAATCTTTTGTAACAATTTTTGTGTTGCTTTGTTATTATTGAGTAAAATAACAGTATCGATTACAATTAAGAAAGAGGGATGATTAAAACACATCTATGTTACCTTAGAGATCCCATACACTGCACTATTTCCTCCATTCTGAACATTGGTTCTTTTCTCGGCTTTTACTCCAACTTTATGCAAATGATGGAGATATTTCTTAAGACTCTTTCCAAGAGATCTCTTGAACGACGTCTGAAATGACTTCCTCCAAATTTGTACCGATTGTTTGTTCTGTTCTTCCAATTGGCCATCGACTACTTTTGACCATTTTTTGACTCCTACGATGATCATAGAGCTTTAATTTGGCAGAAAAGTGTAATCTAGCAATTTATTCGAAGTTAACTAAATCACTTGATTGGTTGGTTTAGTTACCACGTGATAATAGAAGAATAAAAGCAGAGAGTCATAATAATTATAATGTTGCAATTATTTATAGTTGAGGTAGTTGTTATGGTGCTAGGAATGAACGCTACAAGAATGATGACAAAATTATGACAAATGACAGATAAGATCATTTTAATTAAGATGCTGATGATGACGATGACAATAATAATTACACTGACTCATACGCTCTGATTATGATGATTAAAATTAAAACAATTATTGCAGCAAATATAATTTTAACGAATCATAATCATTAATTGATTGATAATTGCAATGGCGATAATCATCGTTAAAATAATGACCACTGAGATGAAAGTTTATAAGCTGGAGGAAGGCGATGATAATTTATGACCGTGATGCTGATAATTTTTATGATGGCCTTGAAATTGATGATGATAAACATATTTGTAGGACTATAAATGATTTTGATAAGAATGACGATGATAATGATGCGCAAGACAGATAATGATTAGTATGATGACGATTATTGTCATGATTATGTTGGGAATTTCAATTTCAAAGTTAACAATAACAGACATAAAAATGATACTTACCCTAGTAACCAAGTGTTTGTCATTGGCATAATAACTACTAAGGCTACTATGGCTTTCAAGATCCATTCATAGAGTAGCGATAGATTAAGGTGACTGATAAACATACACCTACTGATATAATTATGTCAAAATAGACTATTCGTAATTAGGTTAACTCTTGGTAAAATAAATACTGTTTGGATTTACTCCTAGGGTTGAACACTTTTGACGACAATGATGTACAACATTTTATAATACACACACAAACAACCCATATATACAGTCATCTGACGGCATGGGTCCCATATATTTGTATATATATACATATTTTTCTTTTACGCTCAGCAATGCCACAATACCCGCATTGTAAAAGTCCGAGCGGGATGGATTTTGCAACTCTCAAATTCAAGCCAACAGTCAGAACGATGTGTTACTTCAGCACGAAAATCAAGCGAGAGAAATTTCAGTTTATGCTATATTTACCTTCCTTTGCTGATTTGACGAAGTAAAGTATGTTATCAAGGTCATCTCTTTTGCATCCATTATATACACCTGTACGAAAATTGCAGTTTATTCTTAATTGCAACGGTAAAATAAAATCAAATAAACGTAGAACCTATCAAATTAGGTGATGAATATAACTGAATAATAATTATGGCAGCATTTCGTGTTTACTAACAAATTAGTTTGAAAGCTGATCAAGTTGAGTGAAGTATGAGCTTTGTGAAAATAAATTATAAATATTTTTATTATAATACCTTTTCGAAATATTTCTTCTAACCTTGCAAATTAATGATCAAGATCAAGTACATGGTATTGTGTAAAGTAAAATTCTACCCATTTAAAACTTCAACCTTGAATAATATTTGCTTTAAATAAGCTGGATTCCATTACTTAAGATGAAAACCCTCTAAAACAAAAACAGTCTATAACCCTAAGCTTTTGAAAATGTTGTCGATAAACCTTCAATTACATGATCACCTCACCGGTTGCGCTTAATTCTGTGTAGCTTTAAATATTCCAGCAAATTAGGACGATGTGTTGTTAAAAAATACTTCTGTATTTAACACAAAGGATATAGAAAGAATAGGGAATAAAAAAGGAAACTTACACTGTGCGTAAAATCCTTTTTCTATCTTGTCAAGATCCGAAGTCTGACTTTGCTTTGCCAACTCAAATGCTTTCTTTTCCTTGTTGAAGCTGCTGGTTAAAGTAAACAACTTACCATATAAATCTTTATATCCTTGGACTGTGTTGGCCATCTGACGGCATGGGTTTTCTACATCAGCACCTAGGAGTCCAATAGTTGCAATACACGATTACAAAATTACAAGATCGCCATATTCCATGTTAATAAACAAACTTTTGATAAATTTGATCAGGCATGCTTCTAATGCTGCCTAATGCCATGCCGACTCGTAAGTAGCTTCCAAACTCTTTTTGTCTGGACTGTACCATGAAAAGCAAATATTTCGTGTATACAAGCTGCATGTGGCTCACGTTTTTGTGTTGACGTCGTGTGATTAAATTGTAGCAGTTTTCAAAAGACAGCAATATGACTGCATTCCAGTGCATTATAAGCAAGAAAGTGCTACCAGAGGGATGTCAACCATTCATGGCCATTCATTGCTGGTTTTCCTCACATACTAAACCAGATGACCGTATAGTTTAGAAATAAAGTAAGGCAAAATCTTAAACGCTAAATCTGTTTCCTCATTGCATTTGTTTAATTGTTTAATGTCTTTGAAGGGAGAACAATAAATAACTTTTGTTATTATGCGACCGTTACTAGTGCTGAAAGTATTTTTAAATGAAGTCAGGACCAGAGAGCAAAACTCTAGTTTTTTAGAAACCCTGTGGCAAAATGCGGAGTCAGTAAAGTGCACAAGTTAAAACTTGATGACCTTAAATCTGCGGATCCTTGTTCAAATTTCCACGTTTATTAAGTGTGAGAAAGGAGATGGCAGCTTTCTTCAATTCCAGGCCACAGGAATTACAAAGCGTTTTCCCAAGAAGTGAAATGACAGGAACCGCCCTATTTAGACTAGACGTTTTTATTCAATGTGCCTTTTTCGCGAAGTGCAGAAATGACCTTGCTGCAGTTAAATTCAAGGGTAAAGTTTTACCAATAATCAGTCACACTATGTCGTATGGTTGCTTATGTTAAAGGTGAATAATTTCTTACCTGCTACAATACTCATCCACAAGCTTGGTAACGATAGTATATTTTTAACTCTTCTTCTACCGGCCGCCATGATATTTATTTTACAAACGTAAGACGAAGTATAGCTGAACAAAACAGTGTGCCTAGATGGCGAGACGAAGTTGTGTCTCTGCCACCTTGAAAGGAAGGCCAAAACATATAAGATGTATTTTTATAAATACTGGTGCTTAAATCGCTAAGTGTCTTTGATAAATTAAGTAACCAGACAAAAAATTATACCCTTACCTAATAACGAATCCAGTGAAATCGAATGCTGTGTCGAGTTATCCATGGTCAAAATTTCTTCTCTCGTTGTCAAATGGTCTGCTGAAGCTACAGCGTAGGCGGAGTTTGTTTCTTTAAGCCGAATATACTGACTGTCTAGCAGGGTGTATCTTGGCAATATCTCAGTTGCTAATTTTCTGAACATATTTTCTTTTTCTCTCCAAAGTTTCGATCGCTTTTTATCACTATCCTCATCAACAGCATAATCTAAATTGTCGTCATCCTCAGTGTCTTTCACGTTAGAAATTTCTTCCTCAACATTGCTCTTTGAACTGTCAAGTTTCATAAACAAAGATTTGATTTTTCCTACTCCATCCTTGATTTTAGTTATTCCTGGTGTTACCTTTTCAAGAATCTTCTTGGCTATTTCCTTGACAAAGCCAACATCCATACATCCTTTTGTTTTGAACTCCAGCTGTCGACTTTTGAAAACGACAGCTGAGATATCAAATTCCAAACAGAAATCATTAGCAGCTTCTGCAAGAGATGCATGGAAACAAAGGTGATTGACTTGGAGGATATTTGAAATAGCATGCTCTGCTAGCTTTTTGATCATGTCTAATCCTGGTTGGACAAGTTCCTTTACCGAGGACGCTACTTCTTTTGCTTGGCTTATCAGCTTTTGGGATGCTTGGAAGAATTTCTTACCAATTTTAAATAACACTTTTGTGGCCTTCATCAGTTGTAGCAATGCCTAAAAAGCAACCAAGTCAATAAACAGATGTAATAGACAGTAGGAAGACCAAAACAACTTTAGTGTTGGGGAAGGGCATTGACAATTATTTGTGCCCGTGGGTATATCTGTCGATTGCTACAGGTTGAGGTGATGTGAAAGTGTTTTGTACGCAAAAGAAATTTACTCGCACTTTGCTTAGTAGTCAGTAGGCGTCCTTGCAATATAGCCATGCTGATAAGTTTCATGAAGTATATTTCATCTTTAAAGAATTCATTCCATCGCATGTTAATATTACCTTGAGAGCACTTTGCTTCACTTTTGCCTTCAGCAAACCAAATCCACTCTTTCCTTTGCACTTTGCATAACATTTTTCATCCAACACTTTAAACTTGCAATCATTCCACTCTGGACAACCAACATATTGACCACCGATTTCAATGCACTTTGAATTCCAATCAATGCCACCCAAGCAAACTTGAAATAAAATAGTAGCGATAAATGATATCAGTGAAATGCTTTCCGTTGACTAAAGATAACTATATAGAGGACAAAAATGCATGTTTGAGAGGTTTCTACTGGATGTATAAGAAATGAAATTGCTGTTGATAGGATCCAGTCTGAAAAACGTCTATTAAAGGAATGAAACAATTATGCTGCTGACTATGATCAGGCAAGACCCAGACTAAAGCAGACCTTGCAGAAGCATAGGTCCGATTTCAAAAACAAATTGAAAGTAAATTGAAACCTAACAAATTGAGATAAGATTATTTTGTAGCAAAAGTCTCCTCAACTTTTATCACATGCTTTCATTGCAGATATACTCCATCTGCAAGATCTGTATGCATACAAAATTTTCTTTTTTCAGACCAGTTTGCCTTTTCAAAGTCCAAATCAAGTAATTAATCTAAGTATTGGTTTGGTCCCTATTTTTCAAAAACAATAGCTTATTGAACTCAGAGAATCAATCATTCTTTGTAAATTTTAGAGCATCAACGTACACATTTTTGGGTAAATGCTTACATGGTATTGAAAAAAATTCAAGTCGATATAATTTGACAATATTACGGTGTAAATTTTTTGGCTTGTGAAACTAACGTTGTTGGCTTTCTTTTAATATTTTCTGATGCTTTAATATGCCTCGGTATAAGTGCAAGAATAACTTTCTAATGCTAGTCAATGACAATTTGTTTATTGCCAGCGGCCAATAATTCCAACAGTTAATTTTACATCATGAACCTTAGAGCGTTAGCTACAAACATGACATTGCGTCCAATATTCTTAATCTTAGCACAGGACAAATTCTTACCTGGATCCGTGCCTGGATAATAGTGATAATAGTAGTGATAATGATTATTAATAATGCCGATGATAAAACTAATGATGAAGATGACTGTGACGATAACGATGATGAACAAATTGATAATGATTGCAATAATGATGATGATAATGACGATAATGATGACGTTATAAATGATGATGATGATGATGATAGTGATGATGATGATGATAGTGATGATGATGATGATGATGATGATGATAGTGATGATGATGATGATGATGAAAATGATAATGGCGACAATGTTTATAAATAGTGGTAAATGATGGCTGTTATAATTTCAATTTCGATAAATTTTATAGTATTTATGTAATCAAGTGGAGGATAGTAAGCACAAAAAGCTTTGGAATCAATAATTTAAGAGTGTAACTTAATGTTAATCAATAGCAGCAAAATGGTTTGTCTGCAGTCTGAAAAAACGATGCTTCTCAAAATTAACTATGTATTAAAACTAAATTGGTGTCGAAAAGTGTTGATATTTCGTCCAGTGCTTTCAAATTGGGAGAGAGCTAATTCCTGTTGGTCATTTCTTAGTAAGAAAGTTCCTGTAGGAGGGAGCTCAAATGACATCGTAAAAGATACCATAGCTTTTATCGTGCTAGGCAATGTGAATACCTTGGTTGGGTTAGTTCATACCGTTAAGACAAAACTCCTCAAAACGTTCCTGTGTCTGCAGTTAAAACTAAATAGACAGAGTCATCATCTTAAAAAAAATTGAAGCAACAAGCCCTCGTTTAATTATATTGTCACACGCATGGAGCCTTTAGATACATACTTGGTCAATATTAGTACCATTATTATGGACATGAAATATTTAGCTCAGATAATAATTTTTTTTACCATTTTGGCATTCCTCAAGACATTTTAGTTTTAACATGTTCTTTGACTCTTTGTATTCTTGGGCTCTTTCTTCTAGTTTTTTATTGTAATCCTCAACATCGTTCTCTAGTTTCTCTTTGCCCTCTTTAGCTTTGTCGTTTGTACTTGTAACATCCGATATCTTTTCTTTGGTTTCATTCATTGCATTCTCGGCGACCTCAGTTGCTTCTTTGACCTCTCCTTCAGCCGCTGCTTGAATGTCTTCGATCACAGCTGTCAGGCAAGACGACACCTGCAATGCAAATATAAAAATAATTGAAAAACAAATGGCAAAGAATCTTCATTTCAACTTAAGCTACTCAATTCTACATACTTTAAGAACCTTTGGTGTCTGTTAAAGCTCTTCTCGAATGCAATGTTTAATCTCCCACTTCTTAGAAACAATATAAGATCAATTTTTGTTTCACATTCAATTCTGTTTTTGCTATACCGTAATAGTCGCAAAACCAAACAAGAATTAGGCTCTTATTTGCATTTTTTTCCTTTTGGAATTTGGTGAGTTAATTTCAATAAATTTATTTATGAAAACTTTACAGAGTAAAGCTTGTAAGCATTTCACACTACTATATCTAGCAGCAAACGTGGCCAAAATGAAGAAATAGGATGAAACAAAGAAGCCATAAGTGCACAAGTTGACCCACTTTGTTTCTCTGTTATAATTATGAGAAAGACAAAAGAAATTCTTAATTTCTTATCTGTCATGTGTCGTGTTGTACATTATAAATGAAAATGTGCAGAGTAAATAATGGTAATATTAATAAAGGAATAGAAAAATAATCTTGATACAAAATGACGACAAAAAGTTTAAAAAAGACTTAATATTTAATCTCTTAGCAAGGGAGCTTGGCTTGGTTATGCGTTCTATAGCTAGTTGACTTTGCCTGATGCACTTGGGTGATATTCAAATTTGACCTTATTAATGTGCCTCTGGAATGATGTAGTTGTAATAAATTTGGATAATGTTATAACGTATATCAACTGACTACTATCTGTCTAAAGACATTAACCACCATTAAGGTATTGTTTGCTGAAACGTACGAGAAATGTTTGGTGTGAAAATTGAGGCTTAGTGGTAAGACAAATCTCAAGGTATGAAATACAACACTGCATCTTAACTTATTTGGATGCTACTTGCTAATTTTGAATACGTTTTAAATATATTAAGAAAAAGGCACAATATTGACAGCTTTCAAAGTTTTTAGATGCTTGAAGGTCTGTCAAAAAGAATGATTAGCCGTGACATAAAACACTTGTTCGAAATTCCAAATGAGAGACAAAACAGAATTGGTGGCAAAAAATTTTAATTTTTTTGGTTGGTAGAAACATAAGATCTTGTCGTTAAGTTCTTGCATTAATATAAATTAAAAGTACACAACAAAATAACCAAAGAAAATCTAACTTAATTTAAATGTATTATTAATCTAATAGAAGTATTTTTGGGCACAGTAAGCTATTTTGCTCACCTTCACTTAGCCACAAAACTCAATAAATTGAGGAATTATCATTATTCATTTACCTCGAAGCTTGCTTGGTCAATGGATTTGTACGATGCCTTCACAGTGAGATTTGCTTGTACGACATCAAAAAGATTTCCATAGACGTAGAACAGATATCCTTTGTCATCTATAGCAATAACTGTTTCTGATGATATTCCAAGTAAACTAGCAAATCCTTTGATTTGAACTTGAATTGAATCTCCAGAAATACTAGCTAGGAAACGGCAAAATCGCAAGACGTGATAAAGCTTAAAAGTTTTAAATTCTGCTAAAAAAAGTTCTGCAGGCTACAAATTTTTGCTACTTATCCATTTGTAAACTGAAACTTTAGGTTGAAGTAAAAGCAAACTATTATGCTAACTGTCATTTCTTAATTTTCGCTTAATTCAATTGCAGCATAAGCCCAAATAAAAACAAATTGTCGTATTTTCTTTGTCATTGACTTTAGTTTACTATGGCGAAACGAAAATGATATACGTAAGGCACAACATATAACTACAGATATCATATACATAGATACATGTATATACAATATAAATATCTTTACTAAATAAACAGACTTTAATTTAACCTTTCGACAACTCATGATTTCGGAAGCCGAGATCCAAATTTAAGTCACGCTGCCCATTAGATAGAAATAATGTGATTCTACTATCTTAATGCGAATGAGTTACAGGTATCTCTAGGGAAAAATCTTAGAAGAAGTTATTTATAAGAGTTTGACAAATCTCTTAACAGGTTCTGCTGCTCCCCACCTCGAGGTCATGACTCCCCTGCTCTAGGCCTAAGACAAATTCTTCGGCCTCTGACAAAGTGTAATTAGAAAAATTTATGATATGCTTTTTGGAATTACTTGAATGCTTTGCCGTAACGTCTTTAATCATGATAGAAATTTCAGAATTATGTCTATCTTTAGTTGATTTTTCAGTGCACAGATTCATAAGGATGGTGCAACTACCACACATAAAAGCTCCTTGCAGTGCATGAATTTCGGTGCAGATATGAAACTCGGTATGTACGTAGCATATCTCAAAAATTAGATGTCAGGATCAAACAATATGTTCCAGCCATTGTACGCGAAGCATCAATTCCTCTTAGAGAACAGCTATCTTGCACTTGCAAAGCGAAAATGTCTCCCAAAACATGCAATTCTGCTGTAGATCAACATTTACTACAAAATTCCCAATGTGTCAAAATTTATAAGGACGAAAATATTTGGATAATTGGCACAGCTAGATCGTCCTTTCATTTAAACGTACTTGAGTCTGTCTGCATTAAAACAAGAAAACCAGTATTCTGTAGGCAGAAAGAGTTCGTTTTTTCACTCGAACTCAAACAATAATGGATAATTTCTTTATTTTCTCGTTGTTTCTTTTCCCTTTCTTGCTCATGATTGACTAGTTTTAGCACTTATCTTATAAAAGCTTTCCATATTTTCCTTTCCATGATTCATACTCTTAAGAGTATCAGACAAAAAAGCTTTCAAGTATGCTTCCATTTCAATGTCGCAAATTTTGTGCCACAAATAGATAGTTTAAAGAAAGACTGATTGTCTGAGCTTTAGAAAGAAGACAGACCGATAGGTAGTCTCGAGTACTGTAACACAAGAGGGTTACCAATAATTTGGGGAGGAGAAATTCTATCAGAACTAATAAACGACAGATTTATCAAACTTAGAAGGTTGGGAAATCTTTCTGATTACCATTCTTGACATCTTTTAAGTCTAAACAAAAGTCTCTAATAGTTTAAATACATATTCCTTTGGAGTTGTGTTATTTGTGTTCATTTTCCGCTTTTCATTGTAATTCATCTCAGGACGTAGCCTTTACCTTGCCGGAGCTGAAAGATATGGCAATTAAAGCAGGTAAACATCACACTATATTCCCTTCATCATTCTGTGTTTATTTAGTTCTTTAAGAGACCGATTCATTCTTTGATTGATAGATAGAGAGACAGACAGATAGATAGATAGATAGATAGATAGAGAGATAGATAGGCAGATAGATAGATATATAGATAGATTGATAGATGGATGGATAGATAGATAGATAGATAGGCAGATGGATAGGTAGACCGACAGA